>CAUVXE010000351.1:0-26092 GCA_963555765.1 Orthonevra nobilis
TACAGAGATATTAAATGCGAGGCTTTTTTGCTTAATTCTGCTGGACTATAGCCCATGGTTTCAAAATGCACTTTTTTCCCGAATTCGCAAAAAACGATTTCTATGACACTGGTAATCATAGGCATCCATTTCTGAGCACAAGTTTGAAAATTTAGCTCTAAGAACCAATTATTAACAAAAATACAGAGATATTAAATGCGAGGCTTTTTTGCTTAATTCTGCTGGACTATAGCCCATGTTTGCAAAATGGTCATTTTTCCCGAATTCGCAAAAAACGATTTCTATGCTATAGATAATAACAAGCGTCCATTTCTGAGCACAAGTTTGAAAATTTAGCTCTGAGAACCAATTATTGACAAAAATACAGAAATTTGAAATGCAAGGATTTTTTGCTAAATTCTGCTGGACTATAGCCCATGGTTGCAAAATGGTCATTTTTCCCGAATTCGCAAAAACGATTTCTATGCTATAGATAATAACAAGCGTCCATTTCTGAGCACAAGTTTTAAAATTTAGCTCTGAGAACCAATTATTGACAAAAATACAGAGATATTAAATTCGAGGCTTTTTTGCTTAATTCTGCTGGACTATAGCCCATGGTTGCAAAATGGTCATTTTTCCCGAATTCGCAAAAAACGATTTCTATACTATAGATAATAACAAGCGTCTATTTCTGAGCACAAGATTGAAAATTTAGCTCTGAGAACCAATTATTAACAAAAATACAGAGATATTAAATGCGAGGCTTTTTTGCATAATTCTGCTGGACTATAGCCCATGGTTGCAAAATGGTCATTTTTCCCGAATTCGCAAAAACGATTTCTATGCTATAGATAATAACAAGCGTCCATTTCTGAGCACAAGTTTTAAAACTTAGCTCTAAGAACCAATTATTGACAAAAATACAGAGATATTAAATTCGAGGCTTTTTTGCTTAATTCTGCTGGACTATAGCCCATGGTTGCAAAATGGTCATTTTTCCCGAATTCGCAAAAAACGATTTCTATGCTATAGATAATAACAAGCGTCCATTTCTGAGCACAAGTTTTAAAATTTAGCTCTGAGAACCAATTATTAACAAAAATACAGAAATTTGAAATGCAAGGATTTTTTTGCTAAATTCTGCTGGACTATAGCCCATGGTTGCAAAATGGTCATTTTTCCCGAATTCGCAAAAAACGATTTCTATGCTATAGATAATAACAAGCGTCCATTTCTGAGCACAAGATTGAAAATTTAGCTCTGAGAACCAATTATTAACAAAAATACAGAGATATTAAATGCGAGGCTTTTTTGCTTAATTCTGCTGGACTATAGCCCATGGTTGCAAAATGGTCTGTTCGCGCTGAAAGACGAAAATTTAAGAAGAAAAAAAAACAAATGCGACACAAGATTATTTAAATTAATTTTATTGACAACTGAGGGAGTAAGAACCGTCGCGGTTGAAAGTTAGGTACATACTGAATAACGAAGAAGTACTATGTATGCTAAGTGTATGGCTGAAACCTTCCGCCCACCTTGGAGCGAATGGAAAATGAGCTCAAAAATAACGTCGATTACGATGACTTGCTTACGGGGTCTTCATCATTGGGTAAAAGGGAAGATATTTTGACAATCGGTCGAACCAACGTTCCATCAGCTGTCTTGAGGGTAACAACGCGTACCTTACCGTCGACTCCAGGATGTACAGCTGTCACTCTTCCCAGCTTCCATTTCGTTGGAGGCATTTTCTCATCCCTGATTATGACAAGGTCACCCATTTTAAAATTGGAACTGGAACGATTCCATTTCGTTCGCTGTTGAAGCTGTACGAGATACTCCGAACTCCACCTTCTCCAAAAATGTTGTCTGAGGGATGAAATGAGTGCCCATCTGCTTACTAGATTTCCCGCATAATCAGTCATATCGGGCTCTGGAATGGTTTTCAGGGGCTCCCGATAAGAAAATGCCCCGGGGTCAGGACACTTAAGTCGTTTACATCAGAGGATATCGAGCAGAGAGGCCTTGAATTAACGCAGGCCTCTATCTCCGTTAAAAGCGTTGAAAATTCTTCGAATGTCAAACGATGTTCTCCTAGTGCACGGCGTAAGTGGTACTTGACACGTTTCACCGCGGATTCCCAGTAACCACCCATATGAGGAGAGGCCGGAGGATTAAACTTCCAATTAGTTCCGTCGTCCGCTAAGTGTTTGGCTAGCGCCTTGTCTTCGACAGCTTGAGAGAGCAGGTTTTTAAGCTCCTTTTCCGCACCAACGAAGTTGGTACCGTTGTCGCTGTAAAGCTCCCTGCAGTGACCACGGCGGGATACAAAGCGTTTGAAAACGGCGATGAATGACGACGATGATATATCACTGGCAACTTCCAAATGCATTGCACCAGTTGCCATGCAAATAAAGATCGAGATATATCCTTTGACAGCCTTTGAACCTCGTCCTCTGGAAAAGCGAAGATATACTGGACCCGCAAAATCCACATCGCTGCGCTGGAAAGGTCTGCAAGCTACAACACGAGGCCTCGGCAAGTCGCCCATCAGCTGTTTTTGGAGTACGCTTGAGTGCCGGCGGCATTTTATGCACAACCTGAAAACTTTTCTCAGTAGATTGCGTGCGCCAATAACCCAAAAACGATTTTGGAGCATTGCTTGCATAGCTTGCGGTCCTGCATGTAGTGTTATGCGATGGATGTCGTTACAGATGAGTGTGGTTATCCTAGCAGATCCGGGCAGTAGAATTGGGTACTTTTTGTCCGGTAACAGTGATGCATTTGCTAGCCTTCCGCCCACCCTGAGCAATCCTTTCATATCCAAAAACGGTTGCATCCTCAAAAGTATGCTATGGCGACTCACCGGCTGGTTAGACTTAAGGCGTTGAATGTCTTTCGCAAAGAATGATGCCTGCGTTAGCTTTATCCACAAGATAAGGGCTTCGTCCAATTCCAGAAGTTGCAGATCTGGGACCAGTTGGGTGTAGGGTTGCAGATGTTTCCTTAGACGAAAGCTGGTGTTGATTGAATTTCTGTGGACTTCAGCAGCAAGTCGACTGTTGCGCAGGAAACGTAAGACGTATGCGGTTATACGTTTTAACCTCCACAGAGATGAGTATCGGTCGATGAGCTCCCAAATTGTAGGTGTAGGTGTAGGTGTTTGATGCGTACTTGTGATGTAGACTGATTCGGAACGCTGGTCCAAGTTGGTTGAGAAAATCTGTTGTTGTGGCCATGAGGATTCATCCTGGGATAACCAATGTAGACCATTCCACCAGAGAGGGTGAGCAGCTAAGTGATGTGGTAGAACACCCCGTGTGGCACAGTCAGCTGGATTCTCGGCAGACTTAATGTGAAACCAGTTATCTGGGTGAATGACTTCTTGAATATTCGACACACGGTTGGACACAAATGTACACCATTTGCCTGGGTGTTGACGTATCCAAGCGAGCGCTACACTGGAGTCAGTCCATCCAAATACGTTCCTGATGTTGTGCTCCAGAATGGGCCTCACATGTTTAATAAGTTGGGCTAATAAGGCAGCGCCGCACAACTCCAACCGTGGAAGAGACAATGTCGTCAGCTGCTGTGGAGCGACTCTTGTTTTCGCTGTAAGGAGCTGGACCGAAACTATGCCTTCGGGAGAAACTGTGCGAACATATATGGCAGCGGCGTAAGCAGATTGTGATGCGTCTGCAAAGCCATGGTCTGTTATGGCGTTTGGGATTCCGGTACCGACCCACCTCGGCAATTTGATTGCTGCGAGGCTCGTGATGTGGTCCCTGTATTGTAGCCACTGGCGTTTAACATCGTCGGGCACAGTTTCGTCCCAGTCCACCTTAGGTTTCCACAAACGCTGAAATAACATCTTCGGATAATTGTACTTGGGGACAGCAGGCCCAAGGGATCAAACAGCTTCGATGCATCTGAAAGTAGTAAGCGTTTAGTAAGTTTTGTGGTGTCTATCTCATGAACCTGAACAGTGAATGCAAGCTGATCCGATGAGGGTTCCCACTGGAGTCCGAGTGTTCTAACAGCGTCTGCTTCAGAAAAATTCAATGAGTGCATGATCTCGCGTTGGTTTTCTGGAATGGCATCGATGACAAGCGATGAATTTGTTGACCATTTACGTAAGCAGAAACCACCCTTGAGCAGGATTGTTGACACCTCAATTTGAAGCCGTCGGAGGTCAGTTTCCTCAAACAACCCGTTAGCAAGTCGTCCATATAAAAATGGTGCAGTATGACTTGTGTTGCTGCGGGATAGTCGTGTCCTTCATCCAGTGCGGTTTGTTGAACACACTTTACTGCAAGATAAGAGGAAGAGGCGACCCCGTATGTGACAGTCAAAATTCTGTAGTCGTCGATGTCATCCTGCGGAGAATCTCGCCAGACAATACGTTGGTAGTCTACGTGTTCTTCGTCGACTCGAACTTGTCGATACATTTTAGCCACGTCGGCGCTCAAGGCAAATCGATAAGATCGAAATCGTATGAGTGCTATAAAGAGGTCTGCTTGAAGCTGGGGGCCAACCATTTGCGTGTCGTTAAGGGAAAAACCAGTTGGAGTGCGGCACGACGCATTGAAAACAACTCTCAACTTAGTTGTTGTACTACTTTCCTTGACGACAGCTCTATGTGGCATGTAGAAGTGCTTGCCAGGTACTGGAACATGACTCACCTTTTCCATATGACCTAGCTGGATGAATTCATGGATGAAATCTCTGTACTGAGTCCTGAGTTGCTCGTCTTTAGCGAAAAGTGTTTCCATTCGAAAGAGAGCACGAACGGCAGCACGACGTGAGTCTCCGAGGGGGCAATCAGGCTTAAACGGCAGTTTGACTACGTAGCGGCCATTCTCCTGGCGGTAATGAGTGTTGTCGAAATGTTTTTCGCACAGTTGTGCCTCTACGGTCAGATGTTTGATTTGAGGAAGGGATTCTTCTTCCCAGAACTTGGAGACAGCCTTTGTTAACGAATTGTCTGAGTGCAAGCAGATAGCGGTGGCAGCGGTGCTAGCGGGCCTCGTGCTGATAACTTTGCCAAACAGAACCCACCCAAGTGTGGATTGCTGTGCGATGGGTGTACCGATGGGGCCCGTGACCAACCCAGTGCGGAGAAACTGTCCAAGTTCGTCCGATCCAAGCAATATATCGACAGCGGCTGGTGTGTGATATTGGGGATCGGCTAGATTTAAACGGCTTAAATGCGGCCAGTTAGTTCTGCAAAGTTTAACAGGTGGTAAATCGTTGGTAATTTTTTGCAGAATCTGTGCCCGAATTGTTGTAATGAAGCTGTGGTCCATCGAAGACAATGTAAGCTCAACTTCTCCTCTCGAACTTCCAATCGCAGTACCGCCTATGCCTTCAATCATTGTTGAACCCGAAGATCTTTTCAGCTTGAGCCTCTGAACAAAGCTTTCGCGGATAAATGAAAGGTGCGATCCGTTATCGAACAGGAGTCTAGCTGGTTGGTATCTTCCAGCGTGGTCAACAACCTCCACGAAGGCGGTACCAAGCAGCACTTGCTGCTCAGTATGTGCTACATGAGATTGAATGAACTGATTGCTTGTGGTTGGACTTACCAAGGTTGTAGGCGTCGGCGGTGCTTCTTGATGCAGGAGAGTGTGATGGCGAGTTTGGCACACCCGGCATGAGTTTGTACTTCGGCATTCATCAGGGGTGTGACCAGGAGCAAGACAGTTTATACATAGGTTCTTGTCTCGAACGACGGCAGCTCTTCTTGAAATTTCGAGCGATCGAAACTTATCGCAGCTGTAAATTTTATGCCTTGAGGAGCAGAAGTGACATTTTTCCTGCAGCAGTGTCGATGCTGAACGTTTGTTGGGTTGCTTGCCAGGAGCTACAGCATGAAGTGAACCTGCGGCGGGCTTTGGTTTACCTCTTGCTTGTGGGTGAGGTCTAAAGCTTGTAACAGCTGACTGATGCTGTGAGTCTATCGTATCCAAAGAACGACATCGGGTTTCAATAAACGTAACAAGCGTATCAAACTGTGCTACTTCATCCTTCGTTTGGGACAGCTCCCATTGCCTGCGTGTCTCTACATCAAGTTTGCTGACCGTCAAATGCACCAACCAAACGTCCCAGTTTTTCACAGGACGGCCGAGTGCTTTAAGACATTGGAAATGTTCCTGAGTAGCATCTAAGAGAGTTTTTAGAGCAGTTGATGATTCGTTGTTCATTTTCTTTAGAGCAAACATTGCTCGAAAGTGTGAGTCGATTATAATGCGTTGAATATTATATCGTTTCACTAGAAGCTTCCATGCCTCATCGTAGTTGTTATTCGTTAAAGCGAAACCCTTAATAACTTGAAGCGCTTCCCCTTGCAAACTACAGCGCAAGTAGTGTAGTTTTTGCGATCCATCTAGCGAGGACTCGTTGTGAATCATAGATTCGAAGGCGTCGCTGAATTGTCGCCATTCCTTTGGATCGCCAGAAAAATGCGGCAGGGGTATGGCGGGCAGTTTAAAGTCAGCACGTGCTTCCGGTTTTCCCTTGGATGTTGTTTGTGAAGCCTGTGCTATGATGCTAGTTTGTTGCAGCTTGTTGTGGGCACGTTTAAAATTAGCCAATGCTTCCCGGTACCAAATCTCGCCTTGCTCCCTTTCGGCTTCCTGCCCCTCCAATGTATCACTGCCACAAGAGAAATCAACTTCGTCTTGGGCCTTACAAAATTGAATCCAGACCTCAGATAAAAGCTGGAGATGCGACTCTAGCTCAGCTTCATCGAATGACTCGGCTTTTTTACTTGCAGCGAGGCTTCTTTTTATCGAGTTTCGCGAACTATCACGTTTTATTAGCGATTTGCTCATGGCGACGCGACTGTACCTACCCGAAAAAAAACTGTCTACAGAAAATGTCTAGGTTTTTTTTTTGATAGCCGACGAGATAAACAAAGCCGTAACAAAAAAGAACTGTTTGTCACACACTCAGCCTATTGCGGTTTTCGATGATTGTTTTTCTGCTTACATGTGGAAGCCAAAAGAAAATTGAAAAAAGACGCGGCAATTCAATTGGAAAAATTAAAATGGGTTATTTTTTTGTTTTTTATATTGGAAAATAGTTATATGCTGGTTGCACTATAATTTTATTTTATATATTTATTCGGCTCGAAAGGACCAATGTTCGCGCTGAAAGACGAAAATTTAAGAAGAAAAAAAAACAAATGCGACACAAGATTATTTAAATTAATTTTATTGACAACTGAGGGAGTGAGAACCGTCGCGGTTGAAAGTTAGGTACATACTGAATAACGAAGAAGTACTATGTATGCTAAGTGTATGGCTGAAACAGATCATTTTTCCCGAATTCGCAAAAAACGATTTCTATGCTATAGATAATAACAAGCGTCCATTTATGAGCACAAGTTTTAAAATTTAGCTCTGAGAACCAATTATTAACAAAAATACAGAGATATTAAATTCGAGGCTTTTTTGCTTAATTCTGCTGGACTATAGCCCATGGTTGCAAAATGGTCATTTTTCCCGAATTCGAAAAAAACAATTTCTATGACATTGGTAATCATAGGCATCCATTTCTGAGCACAAGTTTGAAAATTTAGCTCTAAGAACCAATTATTAACAAAAATACAGAGATATTAAATGCGAGGCTTTTTTGCTTAATTCTGCTGGACTATAGCCCATGGTTGCAAAATGGTCATTTTTCCCGAATTCGCAAAAAACGATTTCTATGCTATAGATAATAACAAGCGTCCATTTCTGAGCACAAGTTTGAAAATTTAGCTCTGAGAACCAATTATTAACAAAAATACAGAAATTTGAAATGCAATTTCCCGAATTCGCAAAAAACGATTTCTATGCTATAGATAATAACAAGCGTCCATTTCTGAGCACAAGATTGAAAATTTAGCTCTGAGAACCAATTATTAACAAAAATACAGATATATTAAATGCGAGGCTTTTTTGCTTAATTCTGCTGGACTATAGCCCATGGTTGCAAAATGGTCATTTTTCCCGAATTCGCAAAAAACGATTTCTATGACATTGGTAATCATAGGCATCCATTTCTGAGCACAAGTTTGAAAACCTAGCTCTGAGAACCAATTATTGACAAAAATACAGAAGTATTAAATGCGAGGCTTTTTTGCTTAATTCTGCTGGACTATAGCCCATGGTTTCAAAATGCACTTTTTTCCCGAATTCGCAAAAAACGATTTCTATGACATTGGTAATCATAGGCATCCATTTCTGAGCACAAGTTTGAAAATTTAGCTCTAAGAACCAATTATTAACAAAAATACAAAGATATTAAATGCGAGGCTTTTTTGCTTAATTCTGCTGGACTATAGCCCATGGTTGCAAAATGGTCATTTTTCCCGAATTCGCAAAAAACGATTTCTATGCTATAGATAATAACAAGCGTCCATTTCTGAGCACAAGTTTGAAAATTTAGCTCTGAGAACTAATTATTGACAAAAATACAGAAATTTGAAATGCAAGGATTTTTTGCTAAATTCTGCTGGACTATAGCCCATGGTTGCAAAATGGTCATTTTTCCCGAATTCGCAAAAAACGATTTCTATGCTACAGATAATAACAAGCGTCCATTTATGAGCACAAGTTTGAAAATTTAGCTCTGAGAACCAATTATTAACAAAAATACAGAGATATTAAATTCGAGGCTTTTTTGCTTAATTCTGCTGGACTATAGCCCATGGTTGCAAAATGGTCATTTTTCCCGAATTCGCAAAAAACGATTTCTATGCCATAGATAATAACAAGCGTCCATTTCTGAGCACAAGTTTTAAAATTTAGCTCTGAGAACCAATTATTGACAAAAATACAGAGATATTAAATTCGAGGCTTTTTTGCTTAATTCTGCTGGACTATAGCCCATGGTTGCAAAATGGTCATTTTTCCCGAATTCGCAAAAAACGATTTCTATGCTATAGATAATAACAAGCGTCCATTTCTGAGCACAAGTTTTAAAATTTAGCTCTGAGAACCAATTATTAACAAAAATACAGAAATTTGAAATGCAAGGATTTTTTGCTAAATTCTGCTGGACTATAGCCCATGGTTGCAAAATGGTCATTTTTCCCGAATTCGCAAAAAACGATTTCTATACTATAGATAATAACAAGCGTCTATTTCTGAGCACAAGATTGAAAATTTAGCTCTGAGAACCAATTATTAACAAAAATACAGAGATATTAAATGCGAGGCTTTTTTGCTTAATTCTGCTGGACTATAGCCCATGGTTGCAAAATGGTCATTTTTCCCGAGTTCGCAAAAAACGATTTCTATGCTATAGATAATAACAAGCGTCCATTTCTGAGCACAAGATTGAAAATTTAGCTCTGAGAACCAATTATTAACAAAAATTCAGAGATATTAAATGCGAGGCTTTTTTGCTTAATTCTGCTGGACTATAGCCCATGGTTGCAAAATGGTCATTTTTCCCGAATTCGCAAAAAACGATTTCTATGCCATAGATAATAACAAGCGTCCATTTATGAGCACAAGTTTTAAAATTTAGCTCTGAGAACCAATTATTAGCAAAAATACAGAGATATTAAATTCGAGGCTTTTTTGCTTAATTCTGCTGGACTATAGCCCATGGTTGCAAAATGGTCATTTTTCCCGAATTCGCAAAAAACGATTTCTATGACATTGGTAATCATAGGCATCCATTTCTGAGCACAAGTTTGAAAATTTAGCTCTAAGAACCAATTATTAACAAAAATACAGAGATATTAAATGCGAGGCTTTTTTGCTTAATTCTGCTGGACTATAGCCCATGGTTGCAAAATGGTCATTTTTCCCGAATTCGCAAAAAACGATTTCTATGACATTGGTAATCATAGGCATCCATTTCTGAGCACAAGTTTGAAAACCTAGCTCTGAGAACCAATTATTGACAAAAATACAGAGATATTAAATGCGAGGCTTTTTTGCTTAATTCTGCTGGACTATAGCCCATGGTTTCAAAATGCACTTTTTTCCCGAATTCGCAAAAAACGATTTCTATGACATTGGTAATCATAGGCATCCATTTCTGAGCACAAGTTTGAAAATTTAGCTCTAAGAACCAATTATTAACAAAAATACAGAGATATTAAATGCGAGCCTTTTTGCTTAATTCTGCTGGACTATAGCCCATGGTTGCAAAATGGTCATTTTTCCCGAATTCGCAAAAAACGATTTCTATGCTATAGATAATAACAAGCGTCCATTTCTGAGCACAAGTTTGAAAATTTAGCTCTGAGAACCAATTATTGACAAAAATACAGAAATTTGAAATGCAAGGATTTTTTGCTAAATTCTGCTGGACTATAGCCCATGGTTGCAAAATGGTCATTTTTCCCGAATTCGCAAAAAACGATTTCTATGCTACAGATAATAACAAGCGTCCATTTATGAGCACAAGTTTGAAAATTTAGCTCTGAGAACCAATTATTAACAAAAATACAGAGATATTAAATTCGAGGCTTTTTTGCTTAATTCTGCTGGACTATAGCCCATGGTTGCAAAATGGTAATTTTTCCCGAATTCGCAAAAAACGATTTCTATGCCATAGATAATAACAAGCGTTCATTTCTGAGCACAAGTCTTAAAATTTAGCTCTGAGAACCAATTATTAACAAAAATACAGAAATTTGAAATGCAAGGATTTTTTGCTAAATTCTGCTGGACTATAGCCCATGGTTGGAAAATGGTCATTTTTCCCGAATTCGCAAAAAACGATTTCTATACTATAGATAATAACAAGCGTCTATTTCTGAGCACAAGATTGAAAATTTAGCTCTGAGAACCAATTATTAACAAAAATACAGAGATATGAAATGCGAGGCTTTTTTGCTTAATTCTGCTGGACTATAGCCCATGGTTGCAAAATGGTCATTTTTCCCGAATTCGCAAAAAACGATTTCTATGCTATAGATAATAACAAGCGTCCATTTCTGAGCACAAGTTTTAAAATTTAGCTCTAAGAACCAATTATTGACAAAAATACAGAGATATTAAATTCGAGGCTTTTTTGCTTAATTCTGCTGGACTATAGCCCATGGTTGCAAAATGGTCATTTTTCCCGAATTCGCAAAAAACGATTTCTATGCTATAGATAATAACAAGCGTCCATTTCTGAGCACAAGTTTTAAAATTTAGCTCTAAGAACCAATTATTGACAAAAATACAGAGATATTAAATGCGAGGCTTTTTTGCTTAATTCTCCTGGACTATAGCCCATGGTTTCAAAATGCACTTTTTTCCCGAATTCGCAAAAAACGATTTCTATGACATTGGTTATCATAGGCATCCATTTCTGAGCACAAGTTTGAAAATTTAGCTCTAAGAACCAATTATTAACAAAAATACAGAGATATTAAATGCGAGGCTTTTTTGCTTAATTCTGCTGGACTATAGCCCATGGTTGCAAAATGGTCATTTTTCCCGAATTCGCAAAAAACGATTTCTATGCTATAGATAATAACAAGCGTCCATTTCTGAGCACAAGTTTGAAAATTTAGCTCTGAGAACCAATTATTGACAAAAATACAGAAATTTGAAATGCAAGGATTTTTTGCTAAATTCTGCTGGACTATAGCCCATGGTTGCAAAATGGTCATTTTTCCCGAATTCGCAAAAAACGATTTCTATGCTATAGATAATAACAAACGTCCATTTATGAGCACAAGTTTGAAAATTTAGCTCTGAGGACCATTTATTAACAAAAATACAGAGATATTAAATTCGAGGCTTTTTTGCTTAATTCTGCTGGACTATAGCCCATGGTTGCAAAATGGTCATTTTTCCCGAATTCGCAAAAAACGATTTCTATGCCATAGATAATAACAAGCGTTCATTTCTGAGCACAAGTTTTAAAATTTAGCTCTGAGAACCAATTATTGACAAAAATACAGAGATATTAAGTTCGAGGCTTTTTTGCTTAATTCTGCTCGACTATAGCCCATGGTTGCAAAATGGTCATTTTTCCCGAATTCGCAAAAAACGATTTCTATGCTATAGATAATAACAAGCGTCCATTTCTGAGCACAAGTTTTAAAATTTAGCTCTGAGAACCAATTATTAACAAAAATACAGAAATTTGAAATGCAATTTCTGTATTTTTGTTAATAATTATTAACAAAAATACAGAGATATTAAATGCGAGGCTTTTAAGCTTAATTCTGCTGGACTATAGCCCATGGTTGCAAAATGGTCATTTTTCCCGAATTCGCAAAAAACGATTTCTATGCTATAGATAATAACAAGCGTCCATTTATGAGCACAAGTTTTAAAATTTAGCTCTGAGAACCAATTATTAACAAAAATACAGAGATATTAAATTCGAGGCTTTTTTGCTTAATTCTGCTGGACTATAGCCCATGGTTGCAAAATGGTCATTTTTCCCGAATTTGCAAAAAACGATTTCTATGCTAAAGAAAATAACAAGCGTCCATTTCTGAGCACAGGTTTTAAAATTTAGCTCTGAGAACCAATTATTGACAAAAATACAGAGATATTAAATTCGAGGCTTTTTTGCTTAATTCTGCTGGACTATAGCCCATGGTTGCAAAATGGTCATTTTTCCCGAATTCGCAAAAAAACGATTTCTATGCTATAGATAATAACAAGCGTCCATTTATGAGCACAAGTTTGAAAATTTAGCTCTGAGAACCAATTATTAACAAAAATACAGAGATATTAAATGCGAGGCTTTTTTGCTTAATTCTGCTGGACTATAGCCCATGGTTGCAAAATGGTCATTTTTCCCGAATTCGCAAAAAACGATTTCTATGCTATAGATAATAACAAGCGTCCATTTCTGAGCACAAGTTTTAAAATTTAGCTCTAAGAACCAATTATTGACAAAAATACAGAGATATTAAATGCGAGGCTTTTTTGCTTAATTCTGCTGGACTATAGCCCATGGTTTCAAAATGCACTTTTTTCCCGAATTCGCAAAAAACGATTTCTATGATACTGGTAATCATAGGCATCCATTTCTGAGCACAAGTTTGAAAATTTAGCTCTAAGAACCAATTATTAACAAAAATACAGAGATATTAAATGCGAGGCTTTTTTGCTTAATTCTGCTGGACTATAGCCCATGGTTGCAAAATGGTCATTTTTCCCGAATTCGCAAAAAACGATTTCTATGCTATAGATAATAACAAGCGTCCATTTCTGAGCACAAGTTTGAAAATTTAGCTCTGAGAACCAATTATTGACAAAAATACAGAAATTTGAAATGCAAGGATTTTTTGCTAAATTCTGCTGGACTATAGCCCATGGTTGCAAAATGGTAATTTTTCCCGAATTCGCAAAAAACGATTTCTATGCTATAGATAAAAACAAGCGTCCATTTATGAGCACAAGTTTGAAAATTTAGCTCTGAGAACCAATTATTAACAAAAATACAGAGATATTAAATTCGAGGCTTTTTTGCTTAATTCTGCTGGACTATAGCCCATGGTTGCAAAATGGTCATTTTTCCCGAATTCGCAAAAAACGATTTCTATGCCATAGATAATAACAAGCGTTCATTTCTGAGCACAAGTTTTAAAATTTAGCTCTGAGAACCAATTATTGACAAAAATACAGAGATATTAAATTCGAGGCTTTTTTGCTTAATTCTGCTGGACTATAGCCCATGGTTGCAAAATGGTCATTTTTCCCGAATTCGCAAAAAACGATTTCTATGCTATAGATAATAACAAGCGTCCATTTCTGAGCACAAGTTTTAAAATTTAGCTCTGAGAACCAATTATTAACAAAAATACAGAAATTTGAAATGCAAGGATTTTTTGCTAAATTTTGCTGGACTATAGCCCATGGTTGCAAAATGGTCATTTTTTCCGAATTCGCAAAAAACGATTTCTATACTATAGATAATAACAAGCGTCTACTTCTGAGCACAAGATTGAAAATTTAGCTCTGAGAACCAATTATTAACAAAAATACAGAGATATTAAATGCGAGGCTTTTTTGCTTAATTCTGCTGGACTATAGCCAATGGTTGCAAAATGGTCATTTTTCCCGAATTCGCGAAAAACGATTTCTATGCTATAGATAATAACAAGCGTCCATTTCTGAGCACAAGTTTTAAAATTTACCTCTAAGAACCAATTATTGACAAAAATACAGAGATATTAAATTCGAGGCTTTTTTGCTTAATTCTGCTGGACTATAGCCCATGGTTGCAAAATGGTCATTTTTCCCGAATTCGCAAAAAATGATTTCTATGCTATAGATAATAACAAGCGTCCATTTCTGAGCACAAGTTTTAAAATTTAGCTCTGAGAACCAATTATTAACAAAAATACAGAAATTTGAAATGCAAGGATTTTTTGCTAAATTCTGCTGGACTATAGCCCATGGTTGCAAAATGGTCATTTTTCCCGAATTCGCAAAAAACGATTTCTATGCTATAATTAATAACAAGCGTCCATTTCTGAGCACAAGATTGAAAATTTAGCTCTGAGAACCAATTATTAACAAAAATACAGAGATATTAAATGCGAGGCTTTTAAGCTTAATTCTGCTGGACTATAGCCCATGGTTGCAAAATGGTCATTTTTCCCGAATTCGCAAAAAACGATTTCTATGCTATAGATAATAACAAGCGTCCATTTATGAGCACAAGTTTTAAAATTTAGCTCTGAGAACCAATTATTAACAAAAATACAGAGATATTAAATTCGAGGCTTTTTTGCTTAATTCTGCTGGACTATAGCCCATGGTTGCAAAATGGTCATTTTTCCCGAATTTGCAAAAAACGATTTCTATGCTATAGAAAATAACAAGCGTCCATTTCTGAGCACAAGTTTTAAAATTTAGCTCTGAGAACCAATTATTGACAAAAATACAGAGATATTAAATTCGAGGCTTTTTTGCTTAATTCTGCTGGACTATAGCCCATGGTTGCAAAATGGTCATTTTTCCCGAATTCGCAAAAAACGATTTCTATGCTATAGATAATAACAAGCGTCCATTTATGAGCACAAGTTTGAAAATTTAGCTCTGAGAACCAATTATTAACAAAAATACAGAGATATTAAATGCGAGGCTTTTTTGCTTAATTCTGCTGGACTATAGCCCATGGTTGCAAAATGGTCATTTTTCCCGAATTCGCAAAAAACGATTTCTATGCTATAGATAATAACAAGCGTCCATTTCTGAGCACAAGTTTTAAAATTTAGCTCTAAGAACCAATTATTGACAAAAATACAGAGATATTAAATGCGAGGCTTTTTTGCTTAATTCTGCTGGACTATAGCCCATGGTTTCAAAATGCACTTTTTTCCCGAATTCGCAAAAAACGATTTCTATGCTATAGAAAATAACAAGCGTCCATTTCTGAGCACAAGTTTGAAAATTTAGCTCTGAGAACCAATTATTGACAAAAATACAGAAATTTGAAATGCAAGGATTTTTTGCTAAATTCTGCTGGACTATAGCCCATGGTTGCAAAATGGTAATTTTTCCCGAATTCGCAAAAAACGATTTCTATGCTATAGATAAAAACAAGCGTCCATTTATGAGCACAAGTTTTAAAATTTAGCTCTGAGAACCAATTATTGACAAAAATACAGAGATATTAAATTCGAGGCTTTTTTGCTTAATTCTGCTGGACTATAGCCCATGGTTGCAAAATGGTCATTTTTCCCGAATTCGCAAAAAACGATTTCTATGCTATAGATAATAACAAGCGTCCATTTCTGAGCACAAGTTTTAAAATTTAGCTCTGAGAACCAATTATTAACAAAAATACAGAAATTTGAAATGCAAGGATTTTTTGCTAAATTCTGCTGGACTATAGCCCATGGTTGCAAAATGGTCATTTTTTCCGAATTCGCAAAAAACGATTTCTATACTATAGATAATAACAAGCGTCTATTTCTGAGCACAAGATTGAAAATTTAGCTCTGAGAACCAATTATTAACAAAAATACAGAGATATTAAATGCGAGGCTTTTTTGCTTAATTCTGCTGGATTATAGCCCATGGTTACAAAATGCACTTTTTTCCCGAATTCGCAAAAAACGATTTCTATGCCATAGATAATAACAAGCGTTCATTTCTGAGCACAAGTTTTAAAATTTAGCTCTGAGAACCAATTATTGACAAAAATACAGAGATATTAAATTCGAGGCTTTTTTGCTTAATTCTGCTGGACTATAGCCCATGGTTGCAAAATGGTCATTTTTCCCGAATTCGCAAAAAACGATTTCTATGCTATAGATAATAACAAGCGTCCATTTCTGAGCACAAGTTTTAAAATTTAGCTCTGAGAACCAATTATTAACAAAAATACAGAAATTTGAAATGCAAGGATTTTTTGCTAAATTCTGCTGGACTATAGCCCATGGTTGCAAAATGGTCATTTTTTCCGAATTCGCAAAAAACGATTTCTATACTATAGATAATAACAAGCGTCTATTTCTGAGCACAAGATTGAAAATTTAGCTCTGAGAACCAATTATTAACAAAAATACAGAGATATTAAATGCGAGGCTTTTTTGCTTAATTCTGCTGGACTATAGCCAATGGTTGCAAAATGGTCATTTTTCCCGAATTCGCGAAAAACGATTTCTATGCTATAGATAATAACAAGCGTCCATTTCTGAGCACAAGTTTTAAAATTTAGCTCTAAGAACCAATTATTGACAAAAATACAGAGATATTAAATTCGAGGCTTTTTTGCTTAATTCTGCTGGACTATAGCCCATGGTTGCAAAATGGTCATTTTTCCCGAATTCGCAAAAAATGATTTCTATGCTATAGATAATAACAAGCGTCCATTTCTGAGCACAAGTTTTAAATTTAGCTCTGAGAACCAATTATTAACAAAAATACAGAAATTTGAAATGCAAGGATTTTTTGCTAAATTCTGCTGGACTATAGCCCATGGTTGCAAAATGGTCATTTTTCCCGAATTCGCAAAAAACGATTTCTATGCTATAATTAATAACAAGCGTCCATTTCTGAGCACAAGATTGAAAATTTAGCTCTGAGAACCAATTATCAACAAAAATACAGAGATATTAAATGCGAGGCTTTTAAGCTTAATTCTGCTGGACTATAGCCCATGGTTGCAAAATGGTCATTTTTCCCGAATTCGCAAAAAACGATTTCTATGCTATAGATAATAACAAGCGTCCATTTATGAGCACAAGTTTTAAAATTTAGCTCTGAGAACCAATTATTAACAAAAATACAGAGATATTAAATTCGAGGCTTTTTTGCTTAATTCTGCTGGACTATAGCCCATGGTTGCAAAATGGTCATTTTTCCCGAATTTGCAAAAAACGATTTCTATGCTATAGAAAATAACAAGCGTCCATTTCTGAGCACAAGTTTTAAAATTTAGCTCTGAGAACCAATTATTGACAAAAATACAGAGATATTAAATTCGAGGCTTTTTTGCTTAATTCTGCTGGACTATAGCCCATGGTTGCAAAATGGTCATTTTTCCCGAATTCGCAAAAAACGATTTCTATGCTATAGATAATAACAAGCGTCCATTTGTGAGCACAAGTTTGAAAATTTAGCTCTGAGAACCAATTATTAACAAAAATACAGAGATATTAAATGCGAGGCTTTTTTGCTTAATTCTGCTGGACTATAGCCCATGGTTGCAAAATGGTCATTTTTCCCGAATTCGCAAAAAACGATTTCTATGCTATAGATAATAACAAGCGTCCATTTCTGAGCACAAGTTTTAAAATTTAGCTCTAAGAACCAATTATTGACAAAAATACAGAGATATTAAATGCGAGGCTTTTTTGCTTAATTCTGCTGGACTATAGCCCATGGTTTCAAAATGCACTTTTTTCCCGAATTCGCAAAAAACGATTTCTATGCTATAGAAAATAACAAGCGTCCATTTCTGAGCACAAGTTTGAAAATTTAGCTCTGAGAACCAATTATTGACAAAAATACAGAAATTTGAAATGCAAGGATTTTTTGCTAAATTCTGCTGGACTATAGCCCATGGTTGCAAAATGGTAATTTTTCCCGAATTCGCAAAAAACGATTTCTATGCTATAGATAAAAACAAGCGTCCATTTATGAGCACAAGTTTGAAAATTTAGCTCTGAGAACCAATTATTAACAAAAATACAGAGATATTAAATTCGAGGCTTTTTTGCTTAATTCTGCTGGACTATAGCCCATGGTTGCAAAATGGTCATTTTTCCCGAATTCGCAAAAAACGATTTCTATGCCATAGATAATAACAAGCGTCCATTTCTGAGCACAAGTTTTAAAATTTAGCTCTAAGAACCAATTATTAACAAAAATACAGAGATATTAAATGCGAGCCTTTTTGCTTAATTCTGCTGGACTATAGCCCATGGTTGCAAAATGGTCATTTTTCCCGAATTCGCAAAAAACGATTTCTATGCTATAGATAATAACAAGCGTCCATTTCTGAGCACAAGTTTGAAAATTTAGCTCTGAGAACCAATTATTGACAAAAATACAGAAATTTGAAATGCAAGGATTTTTTGCTAAATTCTGCTGGACTATAGCCCATGGTTGCAAAATGGTCATTTTTCCCGAATTCGCAAAAAACGATTTCTATGCTACAGATAATAACAAGCGTCCATTTATGAGCACAAGTTTGAAAATTTAGCTCTGAGAACCAATTATTAACAAAAATACAGAGATATTAAATTCGAGGCTTTTTTGCTTAATTCTGCTGGACTATAGCCCATGGTTGCAAAATGGTAATTTTTCCCGAATTCGCAAAAAACGATTTCTATGCCATAGATAATAACAAGCGTCCATTTCTGAGCACAAGTCTTAAAATTTAGCTCTGAGAACCAATTATTAACAAAAATACAGAAATTTGAAATGCAAGGATTTTTTGCTAAATTCTGCTGGACTATAGCCCATGGTTGCAAAATGGTCATTTTTCCCGAATTCGCAAAAAACGATTTCTATACTATAGATAATAACAAGCGTCTATTTCTGAGCACAAGATTGAAAATTTAGCTCTGAGAACCAATTATTAACAAAAATACAGAGATATGAAATGCGAGGCTTTTTTGCTTAATTCTGCTGGACTATAGCCCATGGTTGCAAAATGGTCATTTTTCCCGAATTCGCAAAAAACGATTTCTATGCTATAGATAATAACAAGCGTCCATTTCTGAGCACAAGTTTTAAAATTTAGCTCTAAGAACCAATTATTGACAAAAATACAGAGATATTAAATTCGAGGCTTTTTTGCTTAATTCTGCTGGACTATAGCCCATGGTTGCAAAATGGTCATTTTTCCCGAATTCGCAAAAAACGATTTCTATGCTATAGATAATAACAAGCGTCCATTTCTGAGCACAAGTTTTAAATTTAGCTCTAAGAACCAATTATTGACAAAAATACAGAGATATTAAATGCGAGGCTTTTTTGCTTAATTCTGCTGGACTATAGCCCATGGTTTCAAAATGCACTTTTTTCCCGAATTCGCAAAAAACGATTTCTATGACATTGGTAATCATAGGCATCCATTTCTGAGCACAAGTTTGAAAATTTAGCTCTAAGAACCAATTATTAACAAAAATACAGAAATTTGAAATGCAAGGATTTTTTGCTAAATTCTGCTGGACTATAGCCCATGGTTGCAAAATGGTCATTTTTCCCGAATTCGCAAAAAACGATTTCTATACTATAGATAATAACAAGCGTCTATTTCTGAGCACAAGATTGAAAATTTAGCTCTGAGAACCAATTATTAACAAAAATACAGAGATATGAAATGCGAGGCTTTTTTGCTTAATTCTGCTGGACTATAGCCCATGGTTGCAAAATGGTCATTTTTCCCGAATTCGCAAAAAACGATTTCTATGCTATAGATAATAACAAGCGTCCATTTCTGAGCACAAGTTTTAAAATTTAGCTCTAAGAACCAATTATTGACAAAAATACAGAGATATTAAATTCGAGGCTTTTTTGCTTAATTCTGCTGGACTATAGCCCATGGTTGCAAAATGGTCATTTTTCCCGAATTCGCAAAAAACGATTTCTATGCTATAGATAATAACAAGCGTCCATTTCTGAGCACAAGTCTTAAAATTTAGCTCTGAGAACCAATTATTAACAAAAATACAGAAATTTGAAATGCAAGGATTTTTTGCTAAATTCTGCTGGACTATAGCCCATGGTTGCAAAATGGTCATTTTTCCCGAATTCGCAAAAAACGATTTCTATGCTATAGATAATAACAAGCGTCCATTTCTGAGCACAAGTTTGAAAATTTAGCTCTGAGAACCAATTATTGACAAAAATACAGAAATTTGAAATGCAAGGATTTTTTGCTAAATTCTGCTGGACTATAGCCCATGGTTGCAAAATGGTCATTTTTCCCGAATTCGCAAAAAACGATTTCTATGCCATAGATAATAACAAGCGTTCATTTCTGAGCACAAGTTTTAAAATTTAGCTCTGAGAACCAATTATTGACAAAAATACAGAGATATTAAATTCGAGGCTTTTTTGCTTAATTCTGCTGGACTATAGCCCATGGTTGCAAAATGGTCATTTTTCCCGAATTTGCAAAAAACGATTTCTATGCTATAGAAAATAACAAGCGTCCATTTCTGAGCACAAGTTTTAAAATTTAGCTCTGAGAACCAATTATTGACAAAAATACAGAGATATTAAATTCGAGGCTTTTTTGCTTAATTCTGCTGGACTATAGCCCATGGTTGCAAAATGGTCATTTTTCCCGAATTCGCAAAAAACGATTTCTATGCTATAGATAATAACAAGCGTCCATTTCTGAGCACAAGTTTTAAAATTTAGCTCTAAGAACCAATTATTGACAAAAATACAGAGATATTAAATGCGAGGCTTTTTTGCTTAATTCTGCTGGACTATAGCCCATGGTTTCAAAATGCACTTTTTTCCCGAATTCGCAAAAAACGATTTCTATGACACTGGTAATCATAGGCATCCATTTCTGAGCACAAGTTTGAAAATTTAGCTCTAAGAACCAATTATTAACAAAAATACAGAGATATTAAATGCGAGGCTTTTTTGCTTAATTCTGCTGGACTATAGCCCATGGTTGCAAAATGGTCATTTTTCCCGAATTCGCAAAAAACGATTTCTATGCTATAGATAATAACAAGCGTCCATTTCTGAGCACAAGTTTGAAAATTTAGCTCTGAGAACCAATTATTGACAAAAATACAGAAATTTGAAATGCAAGGATTTTTTGCTAAATTCTGCTGGACTATAGCCCATGGTTGCAAAATGGTAATTTTTCCCGAATTCGCAAAAAACGATTTCTATGCTATAGATAAAAACAAGCGTCCATTTATGAGCACAAGTTTGAAAATTTAGCTCTGAGAACCAATTATTAACAAAAATACAGAGATATTAAATTCGAGGCTTTTTTGCTTAATTCTGCTGGACTATAGCCCATGGTTGCAAAATGGTCATTTTTCCCGAATTCGCAAAAAACGATTTCTATGCTATAAATAATAACAAGCGTCCATTTCTGAGCACAAGATTGAAAATTTAGCTCTGAGAACCAATTATTAACAAAAATACAGAGATATTAAATGCGAGGCTTTTAAGCTTAATTCTGCTGGACTATAGCCCATGGTTGCAAAATGGTCATTTTTCCCGAATTCGCAAAAAACGATTCCTATGCTAAAAATAATAACAAGCGTCCATTTCTGAGCACAAGTTTTAAAATTTAGCTCTGAGAACCAATTATTAACAAAAATACAGAGATATTAAATTCGAGGCTTTTTTGCTTAATTCTGCTGGACTATAGCCCATGGTTGCAAAATGGTCATTTTTCCCGAATTCGCAAAAAACGATTTCTATGCTAAAAATAATAACAAGCGTCCATTTCTGAGCACAAGTTTTAAAATTTAGCTCTGAGAACCAATTATTAACAAAAATACAGAGATATTAAATTCGAGGCTTTTTTGCTTAATTCTGCTGGACTATAGCCCATGGTTGCAAAATGGTCATTTTTCCCGAATTCGCAAAAAACGATTTCTATGCTATAGATAATAACAAGCGTCCATTTATGAGCACAAGTTTAAAATTTAGCTCTGAGAACCAATTATTAACAAAAATACAGAGATATTAAATTCGAGGCTTTTTTGCTTAATTCTGCTGGACTATAGCCCATGGTTGCAAAATGGTCATTTTTCCCGAATTCGCAAAAAACGATTTCTATGCTATAGATAATAACAAGCGTCCATTTCTGAGCACAAGTTTTAAAATTTAGCTCTGAGAACCAATTATTGACAAAAATACAGAAATTTGAAATGCAAGGATTTTTTGCTAAATTCTGCTGGACTATAGCCCATGGTTTCAAAATGCACTTTTTTCCAGAATTCGCAAAAAACGATTTCTATGATATTGGTAATCATAGGCATCCATTTCTGAGCACAAGTTTGAAAATTTAGCTCTGAGAACCAATTATTAACAAAAATACAGAGATATTAAATTCGAGGCTATTTTGCTTAATTCTGCTGGACTATAGCCCATGGTTGCAAAATGGTCATTTTTCCCGAATTCGCAAAAAACGATTTCTATGCTATAGATAATAACAAGCGTCCATTTCTGAGCACAAGTTTTAAAATTTAGCTCTGAGAACCAATTATTAACAAAAATACAGAGATATTAAATTCGAGGCTTTTTTGCTTAATTCTGCTGGACTATAGCCCATGGTTGCAAAATGGTCATTTTTCCCGAATTCGCAAAAAACGATTTCTATGCTATAGATAATAACAAGCGTCCATTTCTGAGCACAAGTTTTAAAATTTAGCTCTGAGAACCAATTATTGACAAAAATACAGAAATTTGAAATGCAAGGATTTTTTGCTAAATTCTGCTGGACTATAGCCCATGGTTGCAAAATGGTAATTTTTCCCGAATTCGCAAAAAACGATTTCTATGCTATAGATAGTAACAAGCGTCCATTTATGAGCACAAGTTTTAAAATTTAGCTCTGAGAACCAATTATTAACAAAAATACAGAGATATTAAATTCGAGGCTTTTTTGCTTAATTCTGCTGGACTATAGCCCATGGTTGCAAAATGGTCATTTTTCCCGAATTCGCAAAAAACGATTTCTATGCTAAAAATAATAACAAGCGTCCATTTCTGAGCACAAGTTTTAAAATTTAGCTCTGAGAACCAATTATTGACAAAAATACAGAAATTTGAAATGCAAGGATTTTTTGCTAAATTCTGCTGGACTATAGCCCATGGTTGCAAAATGGTCATTTTTCCCGAATTCGCAAAAAACGATTTCTATGCTATAGATAATAACAAGCGTCCATTTATGAGCACAAGTTTTAAAATTTAGCTCTAAGAACCAATTATTAACAAAAATACAGAGATATTAAATTCGAGGCTTTTTTGCTTAATTCTGCTGGACTATAGCCCATGGTTGCAAAATGGTCATTTTTCCCGAATTCGCAAAAAAACGATTTCTATGCTAAAAATAATAACAAGCGTCCATTTCTGAGCACAATTTTTAAAATTTAGCTCTGAGAACCAATTATTGACAAAAATACAGAAATTTGAAATGCAAGGATTTTTTGCTAAATTCTGCTGGACTATAGCCCATGGTTGCAAAATGGTCATTTTTCCCGAATTCGCAAAAAACGATTTCTATGCTATAGATAATAACAAGCGTCCATTTCTGAGCACAAGTTTTAAAATTTAGCTCTGAGAACCGATTATTAACAAAAATACAGAGATATTAAATGCGAGGCTTTTTTGCTTAATTCTGCTGGACTATAGCCCCTGGTTGCAAAATGGTCATTTTTCCCGAATTCGCAAAAAACGATTTCTATGCTATAGATAATAACAAGCGTCCATTTCTGAGCACAAGTTTTAAAATTTAGCTCTGAGAACCAATTATTAACAAAAATACAGAGATATTAAATTCGAGGCTTTTTTGCTTAATTCTGCTGGACTATAGCCCATGGTTGCAAAATGGTCATTTTTCCCGAATTCGCAAAAAACGATTTCTATGCTATAGATAATAACAAGCGTCCATTTATGAGCACAAGTTTGAAAATTTAGCTCTAAGAACCAATTATTAACAAAAATACAGAGATATTAAATTTGAGGCTTTTTTGCTTAATTCTGCTGGACTATAGCCCATGGTTGCAAAATGGTCATTTTTCCCGAATTCGCAAAAAACGATTTCTATGCTATAGATAATAACAAGCGTCCATTTCTGAGCACATGTTTTAAAATTTAGCTCTGAGAACCGATTATTAACAAAAATACAGAGATATTAAATGCGAGGCTTTTTTGCTTAATTCTGCTGGACTATAGCCCATGGTTGCAAAATGGTCATTTTTCCCGAATTCGCAAAAAACGATTTCTATGCTATAGATAATAACAAGCGTCCATTTATGAGCACAAGTTTGAAAATTTAGCTCTGAGAACCAATTATTAACAAAAATACAGAGATATTAAATTCGAGGCTTTTTTGCTTAATTCTGCTGGACTATAGCCCATGGTTGCAAAATGGTCATTTTTCCCGAATTCGCAAAAAACGATTTCTATGCTATAGATAATAACAAGCGTCCATTTATGAGCACAAGTTTGAAAATTTAGCTCTGAGAACCAATTATTAACAAAAATACAGAGATATTAAATTCGAGGCTTTTTTGCTTAATTCTGCTGGACTATAGCCCACGGTTGCAAAATGGTCATTTTTCCCGAATTCGCAAAAAACGATTTCTATGCTATAGATAATAACAAGCGTCCATTTCTGAGCACAAGTTTTAAAATTTAGCTCTGAGAACCAATTATTGACAAAAATACAGAAATTTGAAATGCAAGGATTTTTTGCTAAATTCTGCTGGAATATAGCCCATGGTTGCAATATGGTCATTTTTCCCGAATTCGCAAAAAACGATTTCTATGCTATAGATAATAACAAGCGTCCATTTATGAGCACAAGTTTTAAAATTTAGCTCTGAGAACCAATTATTAACAAAAATACAGAGATATTAAATTCGAGGCTTTTTTGCTTAATTCTGCTGGACTATAGCCCATGGTTGCAAAATGGTCATTTTTCCCGAATTCGCAAAAAACGATTTCTATGTAATAGATAATAACAAGCGTCCATTTTTGAGCACAAGTTTTAAAATTTAGCTCTGAGAACCAATTATTGACAAAAATACAGAAATTTGAAATGCAAGGATTTTTTGCTAAATTCTGCTGGACTATAGCCCATGGTTGCAAAATGGTCATTTTTCCCGAATTCGCAAAAAACGATTTCTATGCTAAGGATAATAACAAGCGTCCATTTCTGAGCACAAGATTGAAAATTTAGCTCTGAGAACCGATTATTAACAAAAATACAGAGATATTAAATGCGAGGCTTTTTTGCTTAATTCTGCTGGACTATAGCCCATGGTTGCAAAATGGTCATTTTTCCCGAATTCGCAAAAAACGATTTCTATGCTATAGATAATAACAAGCGTCCATTTATGAGCACAAGTTTGAAAATTTAGCTCTGAGAACCAATTATTAACAAAAATACAGAGATATTAAATTCGAGGCTTTTTTGCTTAATTCTGCTGGACTATAGCCCATGGTTGCAAAATGGTAATTTTTCCCGAATTCGCAAAAACGATTTCTATGCTATAGTTAATAACAAGCGTCCATTTCTGAGCACAAGTTTTAAAATTTAGCTCTGAGAACCAATTATTAGCAAAAATACAGAGATATTAAATTCGAGGCTTTTTTGCTTAATTCTGCTGGACTATAGCCCATGGTTGCAAAATGGTCATTTTTCCCGAATTCGCAAAAAACGATTTCTGTGCTAAAAATAATAACAAGCGTCCATTTCTGAGCACAAGTTTTAAAATTTAGCTCTGAGAACCAATTATTGACAAAAATACAGAAATTTGAAATGCAAGGATTTTTTGCTAAATTCTGCTGGACTATAGCCCATGGTTGCAAAATGGTCATTTTTCCCGAATTCGCAAAAAACGATTTCTATGCTATAGATAATAACAAGCGTCCATTTATGAGCACAAGTTTTAAAATTTAGCTCTGAGAACCAATTATTAACAAAAATACAGAGATATTAAATTCGAGGCTTTTTTGCTTAATTCTGCTGGACT
>CAUVXE010000352.1:0-33415 GCA_963555765.1 Orthonevra nobilis
AATGATGTAAGAATAAAAAAATCAAGGTTGGATTTTCTCCTATTAGTTAAGCGAAATGTTTGTTTAAATGCGCAAGAAGCACGATTTTGAAGCCGGAGTTTCATTAAAAGTATTATTGGAGAACGTCTGAATCGAATTACAAGCATTTTGGGGAAATCCGAAGATATCGAAAAAAATCATATTTTTTCGCCGCCGCTCCCCCCTTTGAAAATTTCGAAAAAATGATTTTATTTCAAAGTGATTTTCTAGATGAACTGTGCTTCTAATATTAATTTTTGATTCAAACTGAGTAGAAATTCACAAAAATTTTACAAGAAATCTGCTTAATGCAAAAAATATTCGAATTTTAAATATAGAAAATGCTTACTTTTTCGAAATATTTTTCCACTCTTGAAATCGAATACGTATCTGTCCCCGAATCTTTTTGCCTACCAGAAAAGAACTGTTTTTTTACATAAAATGCTGTCTAGGTACTAAGTTAAGCATTTGGACACTGTTTCCAGATATTTTGGAGTTCAATATTTGCAACAAAATTATGTTAAAAGAGATGATGTAAGAAAAAAAAATCAAGTATTATTGGAGAACGTCTGAATCGAATTACAAGCATTTTGGGGAAATCCGCAGATATCGAAAAAAAATCATATTTTTTCGCCGCCGCTCCCCCGTTTGAAAATTTCGAAAAAATGATTTTTTTTCAAAGTCATATTTTAGATGAACTGTGCTTTTAATATTAATTTTTGATTCAAACTGAGTACAAAATTTTACAAGAAAACTGCTAAATGCAAAAAATATTCGAAATTTAAATATAGAAAATGCTTACTTTTTCGAAATATTTTTCCACTCTTGAAATCGAATACGTATCTGTCCCCGAATCTTTTATCCTACCAGAAAAGAACTGTCTTATTACATATAATGCTGTCTAGGTACTAAGTTAAGCATTTGGTCACTGTTTCCTGATATGTTGGTGTTCAATATTTGCAACAAAATTATGTAAAAAGAGATGATGTAAGAAAAAAAAATCAAGGTTTGATTTTCTCCTATTAATTAATCGAAATGTTTGTTTAAATGAGCAAGAAGCTCGATTTTGAAGCCGGAGTTTCATTAAAAGTATTATTGGAGAACGTCTGAATCGAATTACAAGCATTTTGGGGAAATCCGAAGATATCGAAAAAAAATCATATTTTTTCGCCACCGCTCCCCCGTTTGAAAATTTCGAAAAAATGATTTTTTTTCAAAGTCATATTTTAGATGAACTGTGCTTTTAATATTAATTTTTGATTCAAACTGAATACAAATTCACAAAAATTTTACAAGAAATCTGCTTAATGCAAAAAATATTCGAATTTTAAATATAGAAAATGCTTACTTTTTCGAAATATTTTTCCACTCTTGAAATCGAATACGTATCTGTCCCCGAATCTTTTTTCCTACCAGAAGAGAACTTTTTAATTACATATAATGCTGTCTAGGTACTAAGTTAAGCATTTGGACACTGTTTCCTGAACTTTTGGAGTTCAATATTTGCAACAAAATTATGTTAAAAGAGATGATGTAAGAAAAAAAAATCAAGGTTTGATTTTCTCCTATAAATTAAGCGTAATGTTTGTTTAAATGAGCAAGAAGCACGATTTTGAAGCCGGAGTTTCATTAAAAGTATTATTGGAGAACGTCTGAATCGAATTACAAGCATTTTGGGGAAATCCGAAGATATCGAAAAAAATCATATTTTTTCGCCGCCGCTCCCCCCTTTGAAAATTTCGAAAAAATGATTTTATTTCAAAGTGATATTCTAGATGAACTGTGCTTCTTATATTAATTTTTGATTCAAACTGAGTAGAAATTCACAAAAATTTTACAAGAAATCTGCTTAATGCAAAAAATATTCGAATTTTAAATATAGAAAATGCTGTCTAGGTACTAAGTTAAGCATTTGGACACTGTTTCCTGATATTTTGGAGTTCAATATTTGCAACAAAATTATGTTAAAAGAGATGATGTAAGAAAAAAAAATCAAGGTTTGATTTTCTCCTATTAATGAAGCGAAACGTTTCATTAAAAGTATTCTTGGAGAACGTCTGAATCGAATTACAAGCATTTTGGGGAAATCCGAAGATATCGAAAAAAAACATATTTTTTTGGCGGCGCTCCCCCCTTTAAAAATTTCGAAAAAATGATTTTTTTTCAAAGTCGTATTCTAAATGATCTGTGCTTCTAATATTAATTTTTGATTCAAACTGAGTAGAAATTCACAAAAATTTTACAAGAAATCTGCTTAATGCAAAAAATATTCGAATTTTAAATATAGAAAATGCTTACTTTTTCGAAATATTTTTCCACTCTTGAAATCGAATACGTATCTGTCCCCGAATCTTTTTTCCTACCAGAAGAGAACTGTTTAATTACATATAATGCTGTCTAGGTACTAAGTTAAGCATTTGGACACTGTTTCCAGATATTTTGGAGTTCAATATTTGCAACAAAATTATGTTAAAAGAGATGATTTAAGAAAAAAATCAAGGTTTGATTTTCTCCTATTAATTAAGCGAAATGTTTGTTTGAATGAGCAAGAAGCACGATTTTGAAGCCGGAGTTTCATTAAAAGTATTATTGGAGAACGTCTGAATCGAATTACAAGCATTTTGGGGAAATCCGAAGATATCGAAAAAAATCATATTTTTTCGCCGCCGCTCCCCCCTTTGAAAATTTCGAAAAAATGATTTTTTTTCAAAGTCATATTTTAGATGAACTGTGCCTTTAATATTAATTTTTGACTCAAACTGAATACAAATTCACAAAAATTTTACAAGAAATCTGCTTAATGCAAAAAATATTAGAATTTTAAATATAGAAAATGCTTACTTTTTCGAAATATTTTTCCCCTCTTGAAATCGAATACGTATCTGTTCCCGAATCTTTTTTTCTACCAGAAAAGAACTGTTTTATTACATATAATGGTGTCTAGGTACTAAGTTAAGCATTTGGACACTGTTTCCTGAACTTTTGGAGTTCAATATTTGCAACAAAATTATGTTAATGATGCAAGAATAAAAAAATCAAGGTTGGATTTTCTCCTATTAATTAAGCGAAATGTTTGTTTAAATGCGCAAGAAGCACGATTTTGAAGCCGGAGTTTCATTAAAAGTATTATTGGAGAACGTCTGAATCGAATTACAAGCATTTTGGGGAAATCCGAAGATATCGAATAAAAATCATATATTTTCGCCGCCGCTTCCCCCTTCGAAAATTTCGAAAAAATGATTTCTTTTCAAAGTCATATTTTAGATGAACTGTGCTTTTAATATTAATTTTTGATTCAAACTGAATACAAATTCACAAAAATTTTACAAGAAATCTGCTTAATGCAAAAAATATTCGAATTTTAAATGTAGAAAATGCTTACTTTTTCGAAATATTTTTCCACTCTTGAAATCGAATACGTATCTGTTTCCGAATCTTTTTTCCTACCAGAAAAGAACTGTTTTATTACATATAATGCTGTCTAGGTACTAAGTTAAGCATTTGGACACTGTTTCCTGAACTTTTGGAGTTCAATATTTGCAACAAAATTATGTTAAAAGAGATGATGTAAGAAAAAAAAATCAAGGTTTGATTTTCTCCTATAAATTAAGCGTAATGTTTGTTTAAATGAGCAAGAAGCACGATTTTGAAGCCGGAGTTTCATTAAAAGTATTATTGGAGAACGTCTGAATCGAATTACAAGCATTTTGGGGAAATCCGAAGATATCGAAAAAAATCATATTTTTTGGCCGCCGCTCCCCCCTTTGAAAATTTCGAAAAAATGATTTTATTTCAAAGTGATATTCTAGATGAACTGTGCTTCTAATATTAATTTTTGATTCAAACTGAGTAGAAATTCACAAAAATTTTACAAGAAATCTGCTTAATGCAAAAAATATTCGAATTTTAAATATAGAAAATGCTTACTTTTTCGAAATATTTTTCCACTCTTGAAATCGAATACGTATCCGTCCCCGAATCTTTTTGCCTACCAGAAAAGAACTCTTTTTTTACATATAATGCTGTCTAGGTACTAAGTTAAGCATTTGGACACTGTTTCCTGATATTTTGGAGTTCAATATTTGCAACAAAATTATGTTAAAAGAGATGATGTAAGAAAAAAAAATCAAGGTTTGATTTTCTCCTATTAATGAAGCGAAACGTTTGTTTAAATGAGCAAGAAGCACGATTTTGAAGCCGGAGTTTCATTAAAAGTATTATTGGAGAACTTCTGAATCGAATAACACGCATTTTGGGGAAATCCGAAGATATAGAAAAAAATCATATTTTTTCGCCGCCGCTCCCCCCTTTGAAAATTTCGAAAAAATGATTTTTTTTTCAAAGTCGTATTCTAGATGAACTGTGCTTCTAATATTAATTTTTGATTCAAACTGAGTACAAATTCACAAAAATTTTACAAGAAAACTGCTTGATGCAAAAAATATTCGAATTTTAAATATAGAAAATGCTTACTTTTTCGAAATATGTTTCCACTCTTGAAATCGAATACGTATCTGTTCCCGAATCTTTTTTCCTACCAGAAAAGAACTGTTTTATTACATATAATGCTGTCTAGGTACAAAGTTAAGCATTTGGACACTGTTTTCTGAACTTTTGGAGTTCAATATTTGCAACAAATTTATGTAAAAAGAGATGATGTAAGAAAAAAAAATCAAGGTTTGATTTTCTCCTATTAATTAAGCAAAATGTTTGTTTAAATGAGCAAGAAGCACGATTTTGAAGCCGGAGTTTCATTAAAAGTATTCTTGGAGAACGTCTGAATCGAATTACAAGCATTTTGGGGAAATCCGAAGATATCGAAAAAAAAACATATTTTTTTGGCGGCGCTCCCCCCTTTGAAAATTTCGAAAAAATGATTTTTTTTTTTTTAAAGTCGTATTCTAAATGATCTGTGCCTCTAATATTAATTTTTGATTCAAACTGAATACAAATTCACAAAAATTTTACAAGAAAACTGCTTAATGCAAAAAATATTCGAATTTTAAATATAGAAAATGCTTACTTTTTCGAAATATTTTTCCACTCTTGAAATCGAATACGTATCTGTTCCCGAATCTTTTTTCCTACCAGAAAAGAACTGTTTTATTACATATAATGCTGTCTAGGTACTAAGTTAAGCATTTGGACACTGTTTCCTGAACTTTTGGAGTTCAATATTTGCAACAAAATTATGTTAAAAGAGATGATGTAAGAAAAAAAAATTAAGGTTTGATTTTCTCCTATAAATTAAGCGTAATGTTTGTTTAAATGAGCAAGAAGCACGATTTTGAAGCCGGAGTTTCATTAAAAGTATTATTGGAGAATGTCTGAATCGAATAACAAGCATTTTGGGGAAATCCGAAGATATCGAAAAAAATCATATTTTTTCGCCGCCGCTCCCCCCTTTGAAAATTTCGAAAAAAAGATTTTATTTCAAAGTGATATTCTAGATGAACTGTGCTTCTAATATTAATTTTTGATTCAAACTGAGTAGAAATTCACAAAAATTTTACAAGAAATCTGCTTAATGCAAAAAATATTCGAATTTTAAATATAGAAAATGCTTACTTTTTCGAAATATTTTTCCACTCTTGAAATCGAATACGTATCTGTCACCGAATCTTTTTGCCTACCAGAAAAGAACTGTTTTTTTTACATATAATGCTGTCTAGGTACTAAGTTAAGCATTTGGACACTGTTTCCTGATATTTTGGAGTTCAATATTTGCAACAAAATTATGTTAAAAGAGATGATGTAAGAAAAAAAAATCAAGGTTTGATTTTCTCCTATTAATGAAGCGAAACGTTTGTTTAAATGAGCAAGAAGCACGATTTTGAAGCCGGAGTTTCATTAAAAGTATTATTGGAGAACTTCTGAATCGAATTACACGCATTTTGGGGAAATCCGAAGATATAGAAAAAAAACATATTTTTTCGCCGCCGCTCCCCCCTTTGAAAATTTCGAAAAAATGATTTTTTTTCAAGGTCGTATTCTAGATGAACTGTGCTTCTAATATTAATTTTTGATTCAAACTGAGTACAAATTCACAAAAATTTTACAAGAAAACTGCTTGATGCAAAAAATATTCGAATTTTAAATATAGAAAATGCTTACTTTTTCGAAATATGTTTCCACTCTTGAAATCGAATACGTATCTGTTCCCGAATCTTTTTTCCTACCAGAAAAGAACTGTTTTATTACATATAATGCTGTCTAGGTACAAAGTTAAGCATTTGGACACTGTTTTCTGAACTTTTGGAGTTCAATATTTGCAACAAATTTATGTAAAAAGAGATGATGTAAGAAAAAAAAATCAAGGTTTGATTTTCTCCTATTAATTAAGCGAAATGTTTGTTTAAATGAGCAAGAAGCACGATTTTGAAGCCAGAGTTTCATTAAAAGTATTATTGGAGAACGTCTGAATCGAATTACAAGCATTTTGGGGAAATCCGAAGATATCGAAAAAAACCATATTTTTTTGGCGGCGCTCCCCCCTTTGAAAATTTCGAAAAAATGATTTTTTTTTCAAAGTCGTATTCTAAATGATCTGTGCTTCTAATATTAATTTTTGATTCAAACTGAATACAAATTCACAAAAATTTTACAAGAAAACTGCTTAATGCAAAAAATATTCGAATTTTAAATATAGAAAATGCTTACTTTTTCGAAATATTTTTCCACTCTTGAAATCGAATACGTATCTGTTCCCGAATCTTTTTTCCTACCAGAAAAGAACTGTTTTATTACATATAATGCTGTCTAGGTACTAAATTAAGCATTTGGACACTGTTTCCTGATATTTTGGAGTTCAATATTTGCAACAAAATTATGTTTAAAGAGATGATGCAAGAAAAAAAATCAAGGTTTGATTTTCTCCTATTAATTAAGCGAAATGTTTGTTTAATTGAGCAAGAAGCACGATTTTGAAGCCGGAGTTTCATTAAAAGTATTATTGGAGAACGTCTGAATCGAATTACAAGCATTTTGGGGAAATCCGAAGATATCGAAAAAAAAATCATATTTTTTCGCCGCCGCTCCCCCCTTTGAAAATTTCGAAAAAATGATTTTTTTTCAAAATCGTATTCTAGATGAACTGTGCTTCTAATATTAATTTTTGATTCAAACTGAGTACAAATTCACAAAAATTTTACAAGAAATCTGCTTAATGCAAAAAATATTCGAATTTTATATATAGAAAATGCTTACTTTTTCGAAATATTTTTCCACTATTTAAATCGAATACGTATCTGTCCCCGAATCTTTTTTCCTACCAGAAAAGAACTGTTTTATTACATATAATGCTGTCTAGGTACTAAGTTAAGCATTTGGACACTGTTTCCTGATATTTTGGAGTTCAATATTTGCAACAAAATTATGTAAAAAGAGATGACGAAAGAAAAAAAAGTCAAGGTTGGATTTTCTCCTATTAATTAAGCGAAATGTTTGTTTAAACGAGCAAGAAGCACGATTTTGAAGCCGGCGTTTCATTAAAAGTATTATTGGAGAACGTCTGAATCGAATTACAAGCATTTTGGGGAAATCCGAACATATCGAAAAAAAAAATATTTTTTCGCCGCCGCTCCCCCGTTTGAAAATTTCGAAAAATGATTTTTTTTCAAAGTCATATTTTAGATGAACTGTGCTTTTAATATTAATTTTTGATTCAAACTGAGTACAAATTCACAAAATTTTACAAGAAAACTGCTAAATGCAAGAAATATTCGAAATTTAAATATAGAAAATGCTTACTTTTTCGAAATATTTTTCCACTCTTGAAATCGAATACGTATCTGTTTCCGAATCTCTTTTCCTACCAGAAAAGAACTGTTTTATTACATATAATGCTGTCTAGGTACTAAGTTAACCATTTGGACACTGTTTCCTGAACTTTTGGAGTTCAATATTTGCAACAAAATTATGTTAAAGTGATGATGTAAGAAAAAAAAAAGGTTTGATTTTCTCCTATTAATTTAGCGAAATGTTTGTTTTAATGAGCAAGAAGCACGATCTTGAAGCCGGAGTTTCATTAAAAGTATTATTGGAGAACGTCTGAATCGAATTACAAGCATTTTGGGGAAATTCGAAGATATCGAAAAAAAATCATATTTTTTCGCCGCCGCTGCCCCCTTTGAAAATCGAAAAAATGATTTTTTTTTCAAAGTCATATTTTAGATGAACTGTGCTTTTAATATTAATTTTTGATTCAAACTGAATACAAATTCACAAAAATTTTACAAGAAATCAGCTTAATGCAAAAAATATTCGAATTTTAAATATAGAAAATGCTTACTTTTTCGAAATATTTTTCCACTCTTGAAATCGAATACGTATCTGTTCCCGAATCTTTTTTCCTACCAGAAAAGAACTGTTTTATTACATATAATGCTGTCTAAGTAATAAGTTAAGCATTTGGACACTGTTTCCTGATATTTTGGAGTTCAATATTTGCAACAAAATTATGTTAAAAGAGATGATGTAAGAAAAAAAAATCAAGGTTTGATTTTCTCCTATTAATTAAGCGAAATGTTTGTTTAAATGAGCAAGAAGCACGATTTTGAAGCCGGAGTTTCATTAATAGTTTTATTGGAGAACGTCTGAATCGAATTACAAGCATTTTGGGGAAATCCGAAGATATCGAAAAACAATCATATTTTTTCGCCGCCGCTCCCCCGTTTGAAAATTTCGAAAAAATGATTTTTTTTCAAAGTCATATTTTAGATGAACTGTGCTTTTAATATTAATTTTTGATTCAAACTGAATACAAATTCACAAAAATTTTACAAGAAATCTGCTAATGCAAAAAATATTCGAATTTTAAATATAGAAAATGCTTACTTTTTCGAAATATTTTTCCACTCTTGAAATCGAATACGTATCTGTCCCCGAATCTTTTTTCCTACCAGAAGAGAACTGTTTAATTACATATAATGCTGTCTAGGTACTAAGTTAAGCATTTGGACACTGTTTCCAGATATTTTGGTGTTCAATATTTGCAACAAAATTATGTTAAAAGAGATGATGTAAGAAAAAAAATCAAGGTTTGATTTTCTCCTATTAATTAAGCGAAATGTTTGTTTAAATGAGCAAGAAGCACGATTTTGAAGCCGGAGTTTCATTAAAAGTATTATTGGAGAACGTCTGAATCGAATTACAAGCATTTTGGGGAAATCCGAAGATATCGAAAAAAATCATATTTTTTCGCCGCCGCTCCCCCCTTTGAAAATTTCGAAAAAATTATTTTTTTTTTTTTTAGATGAACTGTGCTTTTAATATTAATTTTTGACTCAAACTGAATACAAATTCACAAAAATTTTACAAGAAATCTGCTTAATGCAAAAAATATTCGAATTTTAAATGTAGAAAATGCTTACTTTTTCGAAATATTTTTCCACTCTTGAAATCGAATACGTATCTGTTCTCGAATCTTTTTTCCTACCAGAAAAGAACTGTTTTATTACATATAATGCTGTCTAGGTACTAAATTAAGCATTTGGACACTGTTTCCTGATATTTTGGAGTTCAATATTTGCAACAAAATTATGTTTAAAGAGATGATGCAAGAAAAAAAATCAAGGTTTGATTTTCTCCTATTAATTAAGCGAAATGTTTGTTTAATTGAGCAAGAAGCACGATTTTGAAGCCGGAGTTTCATTAAAAGTATTATTGGAGAACGTCTGAATCGAATTACAAGCATTTTGGGGAAATCCGAAGATATCGAAAAAAAAATCATATTTTTTCGCCGCCGCTCCCCCCTTTGAAAATTTCGAAAAAATGATTTTTTTTCAAAATCGTATTCTAGATGAACTGTGCTTCTAATATTAATTTTTGATTCAAACTGAGTACAAATTCACAAAAATTTTACAAGAAATCTGCTTAATGCAAAAAATATTCGAATTTTATATATAGAAAATGCTTACTTTTTCGAAATATTTTTCCACTATTTAAATCGAATACGTATCTGTCCCCGAATCTTTTTTCCTACCAGAAAAGAACTGTTTTATTACATATAATGCTGTCTAGGTACTAAGTTAAGCATTTGGACACTGTTTCCTGATATTTTGGAGTTCAATATTTGCAACAAAATTATGTAAAAAGAGATGACGAAAGAAAAAAAAGTCAAGGTTGGATTTTCTCCTATTAATTAAGCGAAATGTTTGTTTAAACGAGCAAGAAGCACGATTTTGAAGCCGGCGTTTCATTAAAAGTATTATTGGAGAACGTCTGAATCGAATTACAAGCATTTTGGGGAAATCCGAACATATCGAAAAAAAAAATATTTTTTCGCCGCCGCTCCCCCGTTTGAAAATTTCGAAAAAATGATTTTTTTTCAAAGTCATATTTTAGATGAACTGTGCTTTTAATATTAATTTTTGATTCAAACTGAGTACAAATTCACAAAATTTTACAAGAAAACTGCTAAATGCAAGAAATATTCGAAATTTAAATATAGAAAATGCTTACTTTTTCGAAATATTTTTCCACTCTTGAAATCGAATACGTATCTGTTCTCGAATCTTTTTTCCTACCAGAACAGAACTGTTTTATTACATATAATGCTGTCTAGGTACTAAATTAAGCATTTGGACACTGTTTCCTGATATTTTGGAGTTCAATATTTGCAACAAAATTATGTTAAAAGAGATGATGTAAGAAAAAAAAATCAAGGTTTGATTTTCTCCTATTAATTAAGCGAAATGTTTGTTTAAATGAGCAAGAAGCACGATTTTGAAGCCGGAGTTTCATTAATAGTTTTATTGGAGAACGTCTGAATCGAATTACAAGCATTTTGGGGAAATCCGAAGATATCGAAAAAAAAATCATATTTTTTCGCCGCCGCTCCCCCCTTTGAAAATTTCGAAAAAATGATTTTTTTTCAAAGTCGTATTCTAGATGAACTGTGCTTCTAATATTAATTTTTGATTCAAACTGAATACAAATTCACAAAAATTTTACAAGAAAACTGCTTAATGCAAAAAATATTCGAATTTTAAATATAGAAAATGCTTACTTTTTCGAAATATTTTTCCACTCTTGAAATCGAATACGTATCTGTTCTCGAATCTTTTTTCCTACCAGAACAGAACTGTTTTATTACATATAATGCTGTCTAGGTACTAAATTAAGCATTTGGACACTGTTTCCTGATATTTTGGAGTTCAATATTTGCAACAAAATTATGTTAAAAGAGATGATGCAAGAAAAAAATCAAGGTTTGATTTTCTCCTATTAATTAAGCGAAATGTTTGTTTAAATGAGCAAGAAGCACGATTTTGAAGCCGGAGTTTCATTAAAAGTATTATTGGAGAACGTCTGAATCGAATTACAAGCATTTTGGGGAAATCCGAAGATATCGAAAAAAAATCATATTTTTTTGGCGCCGCTCCCCCCTTTGAAAATTTCGAAAAAATGATTTTTTTTCAAAGTCGTATTCTAAATGATCTGTGCTTCTAATATTAATTTTTGATTCAAACTGAATACAAATTCACAAAAATTTTACAAGAAAACTGCTTAATGCAAAAAATATTCGAATTTTAAATATAGAAAATGCTTACTTTTTCGAAATATTTTTCCACTCTTGAAATTGAATACGTATCTGTTCCCGAATCTTTTTTCCTACCAGAAAAGAACTGTTTTTAACATATAATGCAGTCTAGGTACTAAGTTAAGCATTTGGACACTGTTTCCTGATATTTTGGAGTTCAATATTTGCGACAAAATTATGTTAAAAGAGACGATGTAAGAAAAAAAAATCAAGGTTTGATTTTCTCCTATTAATTAAGCGAAATGTTTGTTTAAACGAGCAAGAAGCACGATTTTGAAGCCGGAGTTTCATTAAAAGTATTATTGGAGAACGTCTGAATCGAATTACAAGCATTTTGGGGAAATCCGAAGATATCGAAAAAAAATCATATATTTTCGCCGCCGCTCCCCCCTTTGAAAATTTCGAAAAAATGATTTTTTTTCAAAATCGTATTCTAGATGAACTGTGCTTCTAATATTAATTTTTGATTCAAACTGAGTACAAATTCACAAAAATTTTACAAGAAATCTGATTAATGCAAAAAATATTCGAATTTTAAATATAAAAAATGCTTACTTTTTCGAAATATTTTTCCACTTTTTAAATCGAATACGTATCTGTCCCCGAATCTTTTTTCCTACCAGAAAAGAACTGTTTTATTACATATAATGCTGTCTAGGTACTAAGTTAAGCATTTGGACACTGTTTCCTGAACTTTTGGTGTTCAATATTTGCAACAAAATTATGTTAAAGTGATGATGTAAGAAAAAAAAAAGGTTTGATTTTCTCCTATTAATTTAGCGAAATGTTTGTTTAAATGAGCAAGAAGCACGATCTTGAAGCCGGAGTTTCATTAAAAGTATTATTGGAGAACGTCTGAATCGAATTACAAGCATTTTGGGGAAATCCGAAGATATCGAAAAAAAAATCATATATTTTCGCCGCCGCTCCCCCCTTTGAAAATTTCGAAAAAATGATTTTTTGCAAAATCGTATTCTAGATGAACTGTGCTTCTAATATTAATTATTGATTCAAACTGAGTACAAATTCACAAAAATTTTACAAGATATCTGCTTAATGCAAAAAATATTCGAATTTTAAATATAGAAAATGCTTACTTTTTCGAAATATTTTTCCACTCTTGAAATCGAATACGTATCTGTTCCCGAAATTTTTTCCTACCAGAAAAGAACTGTTTTATTACATATAATGCTGTCTAGGTACTAAGTTAAGCATTTGGACACTGTTTCCTGATATTTTGGAGTTCAATATTTGAAACAAAAATATGTTAAAAGAGATGATGTAGGAAAAAAAAATCAAGGTTTGATTTTCTCCTATTAATTAAGCGAAATGTTTGTTTAAATGAGCAAGAAGCACGATTTTGATGCCGGAGTTTCATTAAAAGTATTATTGGAGAACGTCTGAATCGAATTACAAGCATTTTGGGGCAATCCGAAGATATCGAAAAAAATCATATTTTTTCGCCGCCGCTCCCCCCTTTGAAAATTTCGAAAAAATTATTTTTGTTCAAAGTCATATTTTAGATGAACTGTGCTTTTAATATTTATTTTTGATTCAAACTGAATACAAATTCACAAAAATTTTACAAGAAATCTGCTTAATGCAAAAAATATTGGAATTTTAAATATAGAAAATGCTTACTTTTTCGAAATATTTTTCCATTCTTGAAATCGAATACGTATCTGTTCCCGAATCTTTTTTCCTATCAGAAAAGAACTGTTTTATTACATATAATGCTGTCTAGGTACTAAGTTAAGCATTTGGACACTGTTTCCTGAACTTTTGGAGTTCAATATTTGCAACAAAATTATGTTAAAAGAGATGATGTAAGAAAAAAAAATCAAGGTTGGATTTTCTCCTATTAATTAAGCGAAATGTTTGTTTAAATGAGCAAGAACCACGATTTTGAAGCCGGCGTTTCATTAAAAGTATTATTGGAGAATGTCTGAATCGAAATACAATCATTTTGGGGAAATCCGAAGATATCGAAAAAAATCATATTTTTTCGCCGTCGCTCCCCCCCTTGAAAATTTCGAAAAAAATGATTTTTTTTCAAAATCGTATTCTAGATGAACTGTGCTTCTAATATTAATTTTTGATTCAAATTGAGTACAAATTCACAAAAATTTTACAAGAAATCTGCTTAATGCAAAAAATATTCGAATTTTAAATATAGAAAATGCTTACTTTTTCGAAATATTTTTCCACTCTTTAAATCGAATACGTATCTGTCCCCGAATCTTTTTTCCTACCAGAAAAGAACTGTTTTATTACATATAATGCTGTCTAGGTACTAAGTTAAGCATTTGGACACTGTTTCCTGATATTTTGGAGTTCAATATTTGCAACAAAATTATGTGAAAAGAGATGACGTAAGAAAAAAAAGTCAAGGTTGGATTTTCTCCTATTAATAAAGCGAAATGTTTGTTTAAACGAGCAAGAAGCACGATTTTGAAGCCGGCGTTTCATTAAAAGTATTATTGGAGAACGTCTGAGTCGAATTATAAGCGTTTTGGGGAAATCCGAAGATATCGAAAAAAAATCTAATTTTTTCGCCGCCGCTCACCCCTTTGAAAATTTCGAAAAAATGATTTTTTTTCAAAGTCATTTTCTAGATGAACTGTGCTTTTAATATTAATTTTTGATTCAAACTGAATACAAATTCACAAAAATTTTACAAGAAAACTGCTTAATGCAAAAAATATTCGAATTTTTTATATAGAAAATGCTTACTTTTTCGAAATATTTTTCCACTCTTGAAATCGAATACGTATCTGTCCCCGAATCTTTTTTCCTACCAGAAAAGAATTGTTTTATTACATATAATGATGTCTAGGTACTAAGTTAAGCATTTGGACACTGTTTCCTGAACTTTTGGAGTTCAATATTTGCAACAAAATTATGTTAAAAGAGATGATGTAAGAAAAAAAAAATCAAGGTTTGATTTTCTCCTATTAATTAAGCGAAATGTTTGTTTAAATGAGCAAGAAGCACGATTTTGAAGCCGGAGTTTCATTAAAAGTATTATTGGAGAACGTCTGAATCGAATTACAAGCATTTTGGGGAAATCCGAAGATATCGAAAAAAAATCATATTTTTTCGCCGCCGCTCCCCCCTTTGAAAATTTCGAAAAAATGATTTTTTTTCAAAGTCATTTTCTAGATGAACTGTGCTTTTAATATTAATTTTTGATTCAAACTGAATACAAATTCACAAAAATTTTACAAGAAAACTGCTTAATGCAAAAAATATTCGAATTTTTTATATAGAAAATGCTTACTTTTTCGAAATATTTTTCCACTCTTGAAATCGAATACGTATCTGTCTCCGAATCTTTTTTCCTAGCAGAAAAGAACTGTTTTATTACATATAATGCTGTCTAGGTACTAAGTTAAGCATTTGGACACTGTTTCCTGATATTTTGGAGTTCAATATTTGCAACAAAATTATGTTAAAAGAGATGGTGTAAGAAAAAAAAAATCAAGGTTTGATTTTCTCCTATTAATTAAGCGAAAGAAGCACGATTTTGAAGCCGGAGTTTCATTAAAAGTATTATTGGAGAACGTCTGAATCGAATTATAAGCATTTTGGGGAAATCCGAAGATATCGAAAAAAAAATCATATTATTTCGCCGCCGCTCCCCCCTTTGAAAATTTCGAAAAAATGATTTTTTTTCAAAGTCGCATTCTAGATGAACTGTGCTTCTAATTTTAATTTTTGATTCAAACTGAGTACAAATTCACAAAAATTTTACAAGAAATCTGCTTAATGCAAAAAATATTCGAATTTTAAATATAGAAAATGCTTACTTTTTCGAAATATTTTTCCACTCTTGAAATCGAATACGTATCTGTTCCCAAATTTTTTTTTTCCTAAAAGAAAATAACTGTTTTATTACATATAATGCTGCCTAGGTACTAAGTTAAGCATTTGGACACTGTTTCCTGATATTTTGGAGTTCAATATTTGCAACAAAATTATGTTAAAAGAAATGATGTAAGAAAAAAAAAATAAATTTGATTTTCTCCTATTAATTAAGCGAAATGTTTGTTTAAATGAGCACGAAGCACGATTTTGAAGCCGGAGTTTCATTAAAAGTATTATTGGAGAGCGTCTGAATTGAATTACAAGCATTTTGGGGAAATCCGAAGATATCGAAAAATATCATATTTTTTCGCCGCCGCTCCCCCCTTTGAAAATTTCGAAAAAATGATTTTTTTTCAAAGTCGTATTCTAGATGAACTGTGCTTCTAATATTAATTTTTGATTCAAACTGAATACAAATTCACAAAAATTTTACAAGAAAACTGCTTAATGCAAAAATATTCGAATTTTAAATATAGAAAATGCTTACTTTTTCGAAATATTTTTCCACTCTTGAAATTGAATACGTATCTGTTCCCGAATCTTTTTTCCTACCAGAAAAGAACTGTTTTATTACATATAATGCTGTCTAGGTACTAAGTTAAGCATTTGGACACTGTTTCCTGAACTTTTGGAGTTCAATATTTGCAACAAAATTATGTTAAAACAAATGATGTAAGAAAAAAAAAATAAATTTGATTTTCTCCTATTAATTAAGCGAAATGTTTGTTTAAATGAGCAAGAAGCACGATTTTGAAGCCGGAGTTTCATTAAAAGTATTATTGGAGAACGTCTGAATCGAATTACGAGCATTTTGGGGAAATCCGAAGATATCGAAAAAAAATCATATTTTTTCGCCGCCGCTCCCCCCTTTGTAAATTTCGAAAAAATTATTTTTTTTTTTCAAAGTCATATTTTAGATGAACTGTGCTTTTAATATTAATTTTTGATTCAAAATGAATACAAATTCACAAAAATTTTACAAGAAATCTGCTTAATGCAAAAAATATTCGAATTTTTTATATAGAAAATGCTTACTTTTTCGAAATATTTTTCCACTCTTGAAATCGAAAACGGATCTGTCCCCGAATCTTTTTTCCTACCAGAAAAGAATTGTTTTATTACATATAATGCTGTCTAGGTACTAAGTTAAGCATTTGGACACTGTTTCCTGAACTTTTGGAGTTCAATATTTGCAACAAAATTATGTTAAAAGAGATGATGTAAGAAAAAAAAAATCAAGGTTTGATTTTCTCCTATTAATTAAGCGAAATGTTTGTTTAAATGAGCAAGAAGCACGATTTTGAAGCCGGAGTTTCATTAAAAGTATTATTGGAGAACGTCTGAATCGAATTACAAGCACTTTGGGGAAATCCGAAGATATCGAAAAAAATCATATTTTTTCGCCGCCGCTCCCCTCTTTGAAAATTTCGAAAAAATGATTTTTTTTTCAAAGTCGTATTCTAGATGAACTGTGCTTCTAATATTAATTTTTGATTCAAACTGAGTACAAATTCACAAAAATTTTACAAGAAAACTGCTTAATGCAAAAAATATTCGAATTTTAAATATAGAAAATGCTTACTTTTTCGAAATATTTTTCCACTCTTGAAATCGAATACGTATCTGTTCCCAAATCTTTTTTCCTAAAAGAAAATAACTGTTTTATTACATATAATGCTGCCTAGGTACTAAGTTAAGCATTTGGACACTGTTTCCTGATATTTTGGAGTTCAATATTTGCAACAAAATTATGTTAAAAGAAATGATGTAAGAAAAAAAAAATAAATTTGATTTTCTCCTATTAATTAAGCGAAATGTTTGCTTAAATGAGCACGAAGCACGATTTTGAAGCCGGAGTTTCATTAAAAGTATTATTGGAGAGCGTCTGAATTGAATTACAAGCATTTTGGGGAAATCCGAAGATATCGAAAAAAATCATATTTTTTCGCCGCCGCTCCCCCCTTTGAAAATTTCGAAAAAATGATTTATTTTTCAAAGTCGTATTCTAGATGAACTGTGCTTCTAATATTAATTTTTGATTCAAACTGAATACAAATTCACAAAAATTTTACAAGAAAACTGCTTAATGCAAAAATACTCGAATTTTAAATATAGAAAATGCTTACTTTTTCGAAATATTTTTCCACTCTTGAAATCGAATACGTATCTGTTCCCGAATCTTTTTTCCTACCAGAAAAGAACTGTTTTATTACATATAATGCTGTCTAGGTACTAAGTTAAGCATTTGGACACTGTTTCCTGAACTTTTGGAGTTCAATATTTGCAACAAAATTATGTTAAAAGAGATGATGTAAGAAAAAAAATCAAGGTTGGATTTTCTACTATTAATTAAGCGAAATGTTTGTTTAAATGAGCAAGAAGCACGATTTTGAAGCCGGAGTTTCATTAAAAGTATTATTGGAGAACGTCTGAATCGAATTACAAGCATTTTGGGGAAATCCCAAGATATCGAAAAAAATCATATTTTTTCGCCGCCGCTCCCCCCTTTGAAAATTTCGAAAAAATGATTTTTTTTTAAAGTCGTATTCTAGATGAACTGTGCTTCTAATATTAATTTTTGATTCAAACTGAGTACAAATTCACAAAAATTTTACAAGAAAACTGCTTAATGCAAAAAATATTCGAATTTTAAATATAGAAAATGCTTACTTTTTCGAAATATTTTTCCACTCTTGAAATCGAATACGTATCTGTCCCGGAATCTTTTTTCCTTTTTTTTTTTTTTTTTTTTTTTTTAAAAAGAGCACACGCGTACAGGGGGTTATGACTACCCTTAAAATGTAAATACATAACGCGAGTGGAAGGGATCAGGGAGGAAATAGGTATATGTACTGATGCACATTGTTTTTGAATTTCTGCAGATTGTAATGAGTGGGAAATACCGAGCGTGGTAGAGTGTTCCACATTCGTGTTGTACGGCTAATAAACGAGTCTCTATACTTGACTGTACGTCCGAAGTTGGGCTTGAGGGTGAACTGATGAGCATTCCTGGCGAGACGGGTGTTACGGTGAAAGTGATAGGAGGGTGGAATGCAGCTGGCTAATTCGCTAGAGCACTGCTTATGGTAGAAGCGATAAAACAGTGTTAGACAGGAGACGTTACGACGGTGGTGAAGAGAGTCAATTGACTTTGTAACATTTTTGTTACAGTTTTATCGCTCGATTTTGAATTCTATCAAGCAGACTCAAGATGGTCTTTGGAGCGCCTGCCCATAAATGGGAGTTGTATTCCAGTTTGGGGCGAATGTACGCTTTATATATGGCAGCCAGATCAGATGGGGTAAAGTATTTCTTGCACCGCTTCAGGAAACCTAAACATTTCGCAGCATTTTTGGCGATATCGGTTATGTGATCATTCCAACCGAGGTTCTTATTGATACACATACCAAGTACTGAAAGTTTTTCGGCTTCAGCAATGCAAGCGCCATTCATGGATAATGGTCGAGGGTTTTCGTTTCGCTTTAGTGACAGAAGACAGCATTGAGTTTTGGAGGCATTAAATTCCACTCTGTTCGTAGAACCCCATGATAGTATGCTGTTTATATCGGAATTTAATGAGTTAATCATACGCTGCCGTTCCATTTCCACGGCCGAAGATGAGGGACGTGAATTTGAAAACGAATATGAAAAACTGAGAGTACTATCATCAGCGAATGAGTGAATTGGATTAGATGTAGCAGACAGAAGATCGTTAATGAAGATTAAAAAGAGAGTCGGTGACAAAACAGAGCCCTGGGGAACACCAGCATTTATATGGTGGATATCAGACTTGACACCGTCCAATACAACTTGAATTGAACGGCCCGAAAGAAAGTTTCTAATCCATTGAATAAGAGACTCGTCGATACCAAATGCACGCATTTTCGACAAAAGAGCCTGGTGCCAAACTCTGTCAAATGCTTTAGAAATATCAAGCGCAACAATCTTGCTTTCACCAGAAAGATGTAGAGAGTTGTTCCACTTTTCAGTGAGATATACCATCAAATCACCAGTGGATCTTTTGCTACGAAAACCGTACTGCCGGTCATTGAGGAGTTTTCGTGTTTCGAGATATTTCATTAGCTGACGGTTTATCAGCGTTTCCATGACCTTGGAAAACAGGGACGTTAGTGCAATGGGTCGATAGTTGGAGGGAGAAGAAGATTCGCCTTTTTTAGGGACGGGTTGGACAAATGCTGTTTTCCATCTACTCGGGAAGAGACCAGAAGAGTAGGACAGATGAAAAAGCTTACGCAATGGTTTTGCCAACGTGGAAGAACACCTCTTCAGAAGAATGGGGGGAATACCATCTGGACCAGCGGATTTATGGATGTCAAGATCTTTGAGTACTCTTGCTACTGTACGAGTGCGGAAATAAATCCGTCCCATGGAATAATTGACGCGCTCGAGTACAGGAGGCGGCAAAGCAAGTTCTTGAAGTGTTGAGCTGGCGGCAAAATGGGCCGCGAGAAGATTTGCTTTGTCCACAGAGCTGACAGCTGGGGTGTCATTGTAAACAAGTGTTGGGATGGAAGATGAGACACAATTTTTTACATTCTTCACGAACGACCAAAAGCTCTTGCTACCCTTGGGACATTGTAACACTTTTTGTCTCAGATTTCGTTCGTGGGTAAATTTTGCACATCGGATTTTAGCATTGCAGTCATTTCGAGCTTGTTTGTACTTTTTTCGGGTTTCCTCAGATGGATCGGTTTTATAATTCCGAAAACTTAACTCCCTCAGCCTGATAGCTTCTTTACAGCTCGAGTAGTACCACGCGTTAGTCTTTGGCTTGATTACTTTCACCCTGTGAGGGATGAAGTTTCTCATAGCAAGAAGAACAATACTGGTGACCATATCGGCGACAGCATCCACGTCGCTATTGAGGAAGCATAGCGACCAGTTAAAGTTCCTAAAGAAATCGTTAAGGCCGTCCCAATTGGCTTTCTCGTATTGCCAAACTACTCTTTTAGGAACTGGTTCTTTAACTGTTGGGTTGTGGTACGAGAAGTAAGCCGATATGACACAGTGGTCCGACGAGCCTAGAGGCGACAATACGTCTAAGGTGTATTTATCAGGGTGGGAGGTAAGAAACAAGTCGAGTGTGTTGGCGGTATGACCGTCAATGTCTGGAATCCGTGTGGGCTCATTTACAAGCTGGGTTAAATTATTTACCGCAGCGAAGATCTCGACGTACCTTCCTTCGGGTGTTGTCTGTCCAGAATGTCGAAGCCAACCAGAATTGTGTATATTGAAATCGCCCGTAATAACGATTTCAGTACGAGGATAACGGGAAACAATTCTTAAGATGGAGTCAGATAGCGCATCAAACTCGTTTAAGGTAGAATTGCTGTCTAAGTTGGGGCTTCTATAAATTAAACAGTAGTGAATAATTTGCCTACGAACGGTGAGCTTTAACCACATAAAATTAAATTCCGGATTGGAACAGGGACCATATTGTGGTAAGATTTGGTAGGCGACATCACTACGGATATAAGTGGCGAGACCGCGATGAAAAAAGAATAATGGCACTAAACTATAACCAGGAAGATTCAAATCCGAAAATTCGGACTCTGCACTTACTTGGGTTTCACAAAGTCCCAAAACAGCTGGCCTGAATTTACAGACGTGGGCGTACACAGCAAAGAAATTCGATCGTAGGCCGCGAATGTTACACACGTCTACTCGAAATTTCTCATTCATTACAAAAAGAAAAAAATTCAAAAGAAAACAAACACTAACGCTACTAAGCTTAGCTGTGACGTATAGGTTTTGTTGGATTCCCACAACAAAATTGTTGTAGGTGTTATGCCCATACAACAAAGTGCAGCGAGAACCCAACGACACCAATCAGTTACACAGCCCGCTATACATTAGATGTTAGTTGGGCATGGTCACTGCTGTGCTTTGTTTTTGCATACACAGCACAAGCAGTGACCATGGGCAACCAGCAGGCACGGTCAAAAGAAAACAAAAAAAAGAAACAAAAGAAATTGGAGCAGTGAATGTGAAAGGGGGAGGATGGCGATATGATTTAGTTTTTTTTTTTTTTTATTGTTGTTATTTTGCTGTTTTATTAATTGGTTATTTAGTTTTGTATTGTGTTTGTTTGTGTGAATTTTATTATTATTTGTGTCTGATTTTGTTTATTTTATTATTTTGTGTTTTGTTGTGTTTAAAAAGATTTGGATTTTCACTGTTTCACTGATCAGTTATTTAATTTTCTTTATTTGTTTTTTTTTTTTCTTTTTTACACGGCGCGACGCGGGTGCAGTGTTTCTGCAGCGTGTGCTTGCTCAGGCATGCAGAACAGAAACCAGAAAAGAACTGTTTTATTACATATAATGCTGTTTAGGTACTAAGTTAAGCATTTGGACACTGTTTCCTGATATTTTGGAGTTCAATATTTGCTACAAAATTATGTTAAAAGAGATGATGTAAGAAAAAAAATCAAGGTTTGATTTTCTCCTATTAATTAAGCGAAATGTTTGTTTAAATGAGCAAGAAGCACGATTTTGAAGCCGGAGTTTCATTAAAAGTATTATTGGAGAACGTTTGAATCGAATTACGAGCATTTTGGGGAAATCCGAAGATATCGAAAAAAAATCATATTTTTTCGCCGCCGCTCCCCCCTTTGTAAATTTCGAAAAAATGATTTTTTTTTTCAAAGTCATATTTTAGATGAACTGTGCTTTTAATATTAATTTTTGATTCAAACTGAATACAAATTCACAAAAATTTTACAAGAAATCTGCTTAATGCAAAAAATATTCGAATTTTTTATATAGAAAATGCTTACTTTTTCGAAATATTTTTCCACTCTTGAAATCGAATACGTATCTGTCCCCGAATCTTTTTTCCTACCAGAAAAGAATTGTTTTATTACATATAATGCTGTCTAGGTACTAAGTTAAGCATTTGGACACTGTTTCCTGAACTTTTGGAGTTCAATATTTGCAACAAAATTATGTTAAAAGAAATGATGTAAGAAAAAAAAAATCAAGGTTTGATTTTCTCCTATTAATTAAGCGAAATGTTTGTTTAAATGAGCAAGAAGCACGATTTTGAAGCCGGAGTTTCATTAAAAGTATTATTGGAGAATGTCTGAATCGAATTACAAGCACTTTGGGGAAATCCGAAGATATCGAAAAACATATTTTTTCGCCGCCGCTCCCCTCTTTGAAAATTTCGAAAAAATGATTTTTTTTTTCAAAGTCGTATTCTAGATGAACTGTGCTTCTAATATTAATTTTTGATTCAAACTGAGTACAAATTCACAAAAATTTTACAAGAAAACTGCTTAATGCAAAAAATATTCGAATTTTAAAAATAGAAAATGCTTACTTTTTCGAAATATTTTTCCACTCTTGAAATCGAATACGTATCTGTCCCCGAATCTTTTTTCCTACCACAAAAGAACTGTTTTATTACATATAATGCTGTCTAGGTACTAAGTTAAGCATTTGGACACTGTTTCCTGATATTTTGGAGTTCAATATTTGCAACAAAATTATGTTAAAAGAGATGGTGTAAGAAAAAAAAATCAAGGTTTGATTTTCTCCTATTAATTAAGCGAAAGAAGCACGATTTTGAAGCCGGAGTTTCATTAAAAGTATTATTGGAGAACGTCTGAATCGAATTACAAGCATTTTGGGGAAATCCGAAGATATCGAAAAAAAATCATATTTTTTCGCCGCCGCTCCCCCCTTTGAAAATTTCGAAAAAATGATTTTTTTTCAAAGTCGCATTCTAGATGAACTGTGCTTCTAATTTTAATTTTTTGATTCAAACTGAGTACAAATTCACAAAAATTTTACAAGAAATCTGCTTAATGCAAAAAATATTCGAATTTTAAATATAGAAAATGCTTACTTTTTCGAAATACTTTTCCACTCTTGAAATCGAATACGTATCTGTTCCCAAATCTTTTTTCCTAAAAGAAAAGAACTGTTTTATTACATATAATGCTGCCTAGGTACTAAGTTAAGCATTTGGACACTGTTTCCTGATATTTTGGAGCTCAATATTTGCAACAAAATTATGTTAAAAGAAATGATGTAAGAAAAAAAAAATAAATTTGATTTTCTCCTATTAATTAAGCGAAATGTTTGTTTAAATGAGCACGAAGCACGATTTTGAAGCCGGAGTTTCATTAAAAGTATTATTGGAGAGCGTCTGAATTGAATTACAAGCATTTTGGGGAAATCCGAAGGTATCGAAAAAAATCATATTTTTTCGCCGGCGCTCCACCCTTTGAAAATTTCGAAAAAATGATTTTTTTTCAATGTCGTATTCTAGATGAACTGTGCTTCTAATATTAATTTTTGATTCAAACTGAATACAAATTCACAAAAATTTTACAAGAAAACTGCTTAATGCAAAAATATTCGAATTTTAAATATAGAAAATGCTTACTTTTTCGAAATATTTTTCCACTCTTGAAATCGAATACGTATCTGTTCCCGAATCTTTTTTCCTACCAGAAAAGAACTGTTTTATTACATATAATGCTATCTAGGTACTAAGTTAAGCATTTGGACACTGTTTCCTGAACTTTTGGAGTTCAATATTTGCAACAAAATTATGTTAAAAGAGATGATGTAAGAAAAAAAAATCAAGGTTGGATTTTCCCCTATTAATTAAGCGAAATGTTTGTTTAAATGAGCAAGAAGCATGATTTTGAAGCCGGAGTTTCATTAAAAGTATTATTGGAGAACGTCTGAATCGAATTACAAGCATTTTGGGGAAATCCGAAGATATCGAAAAAAAATCATATTTTTTTCGCCGCCGCTCCCCCCCTTTGAAAATTTCGAAAAAAATGATTTTTTTTTTTCAAAGTCGTATTCTAGATGAACTGTGCTTCTAATATTAATTTTTGATTCAAACTGAGTACAAATTCACAAAAATTTTACAAGAAAACTGCTTAATGCAAAAAATATTCGAATTTTAAATATAGAAAATGCTTACTTTTTCGAAATATTTTTTCCACTCTTGAAATCGAATACGTATCTGTCCCCGAATCTTTTTTCCTACCAAAAAAGAACTGTTTTATTATATATAATGCTGTCTAGGTACTAAGTTAAGCATTTGGACATTGTTTCCTGATATTTTGGAGTTCAATATTTGCAACAAAATTATGTTAAAAGAGATGGTGTAAGAAAAAAAAAATCAAGGTTTGATTTTCTCCTATTAATTAAGCGAAAGAAGCACGATTTTGAAGCCGGAGTTTCATTAAAAGTATTATTGGAGAACGTCTGAATCGAATTACAAGCATTTTGGGGAAATCCGAAGATATCGAAAAAAAATCATATTACTTCGCCGCCGCTCCCCCCTTTGAAAATTTCGAAAAAATGATTTTTTTTCAAAGTCGCATTCTAGATGAACTGTGCTTCTAATTTTAATTTTTGATTCAAACTGAGTACAAATTCACAAAAATTTTACAAGAAATCTGCTTAATGCAAAAAATATTCGAATTTTAAATATAGAAAATGCTTACTTTTTCGAAATATTTTTCCACTCTTGAAATCGAATACGTATCTGTTCCCAAATTTTTTTTTCCTAAAAGAAAAGAACTGTTTTATTACATATAATGCTGCCTAGGTACTAAGTTAAGCATTTGGACACTGTTTCCTGATATTTTGGAGTTCAATATTTGCAACAAAATTATGTTAAAAGAAATGATGTAAGAAAAAAAAAAAATTTGATTTTCTCCTATTAATTAAGCGAAATGTTTGTTTAAATGAGCACGAAGCACGATTTTGAAGCCGGAGTTTCATTAAAAGTATTATTGGAGAGCGTCTGAATTGAATTACAAGCATTTTGGGGAAATCCGAAGATATCGAAAAATATCATATTTTTTCGCCGCCGCTCCCCCCTTTGAAAATTTCGAAAAAATGATTTTTTTTCAAAGTCGTATTCTAGATGAACTGTGCTTCTAATATTAATTTTTGATTCAAACTGAATACAAATTCACAAAAATTTTACAAGAAAACTGCTTAATGCAAAAATATTCGAATTTTAAATATAGAAAATGCTTACTTTTTCGAAATATTTTTCCACTCTTGAAATCGAATACGTATCTGTTCCCGAATCTTTTTTCCTACCAGAAAAGAACTGTTTTATTACATATAATGCTGTCTAGGTACTAAGTTAAGCATTTGGACACTGTTTCCTGAACTTTTGGAGTTCAATATTTGCAACAAAATTATGTTAAAAGAAATGATGTAAGAAAAAAAAAATAAATTTGATTTTCTCCTATTAATTAAGCGAAATGTTTGTTTAAATGAGCAAGAAGCACGATTTTGAAGCCGGAGTTTCATTAAAAGTATTATTGGAGAACGTCTGAATCGAATTACGAGCATTTAGGGGAAATCCGAAGATATCGAAAAAAAATCATATTTTTTCGCCGCCGCTCCCCCCTTTGTAAATTTCGAAAAAATGATTTTTTTTTTCAAAGTCATATTTAAGATGAACTGTGCTTTTAATATTAATTTTTGATTCAAACTGAATACAAATTCACAAAAATTTTACAAGAAATCTGCTTAATGCAAAAAATATTCGAATTTTTTATATAGAAAATGCTTACTTTTTCGAAATATTTTTCCACTCTTGAAATCGAAAACGGATCTGTCCCCGAATCTTTTTTCCTACCAGAAAAGAATTGTTTTATTACATATAATGCTGTCTAGGTACTAAGTTAAGCATTTGGACACTGTTTCCTGAACTTTTGGAGTTCAATATTTGCAACAAAATTATGTTAAAAGAGATGATGTAAGAAAAAAAATATCAAGGTTTGATTTTCTCCTATTAATTAAGCGAAATGTTTGTTTAAATGAGCAAGAAGCACGATTTTGAAGCCGGAGTTTCATTAAAAGTATTATTGGAGAACGTCTGAATCGAATTACAAGCACTTTGGGGAAATCCGAAGATATCGAAAAAAATCATATTTTTTCGCCGCCGCTCCCCTCTTTGAAAATTTCGAAAAAATGATTTTTTTTTCAAAGTCGTATTCTAGATGAACTGTGCTTCTAATATTAATTTTTGATTCAAACTGAGTACAAATTCACAAAAATTTTACAAGAAAACTGCTTAATGCAAAAAATATTCGAATTTTAAATATAGAAAATGCTTACTTTTTCGAAATATTTTTCCACTCTTGAAATCGAATACGTATCTGTTCCCAAATCTTTTTTCCTAAAAGAAAAGAACTGTTTTATTACATATAATGCTGCCTAGGTACTAAGTTAAGCATTTGGACACTGTTTCCTGATATTTTGGAGTTCAATATTTGCAACAAAATTATGTTAAAAGAAATGATGTAAGAAAAAAAAAATAAATTTGATTTTCTCCTATTAATTAAGCGAAATGTTTGTTTAAATGAGCACGAAGCACGATTTTGAAGCCGGAGTTTCATTAAAAGTATTATTGGAGAGCGTCTGAATTGAATTACAAGCATTTTGGGGAAATCCGAAGATATCGAAAAAAATCATATTTTTTCGCCGCCGCTCCCCCCTTTGAAATTTCGAAACAATGATTTATTTTTCAAAGTCGTATTCTAGATGAACTGTGCTTCTAATATTAATTTTTGATTCAAACTGAATACAAATTCACAAAAATTTTACAAGAAAACTGCTTAATGCAAAAATATTCGAATTTTAAATATAGAAAATGCTTAATTTTTCGAAATATTTTTCCACTCTTGAAATCGAATACGTATCTGTTCCCGAATCTTTTTTCCTACCAGAAAAGAACTGTTTTATTACATATAATGCTGTCTAGGTACTAAGTTAAGCATTTGGACACTGTTTCCTGAACTTTTGGAGTTCAATATTTGCAACAAAATTATGTTAAAAGAGATGATGTAAGAAAAAAAATCAAGGTTGGATTTTCTCCTATTAATTAAGCGAAATGTTTGTTTAAATGAGCAAGAAGCACGATTTTGAAGCCGGAGTTTCATTAAAAGTATTATTGGAGAACGTCTGAATCGAATTACAAGCATTTTGGGGAAATCCCAAGATATCGAAAAAAATCATATTTTTTCGCCGCCGCTCCCCCCTTTGAAAATTTCGAAAAAATGATTTTTTTTTAAAGTCGTATTCTAGATGAACTGTGCTTCTAATATTAATTTTTGATTCAAACTGAGTACAAATTCACAAAAATTTTACAAGAAAACTGCTTAATGCAAAAAATATTCGAATTTTAAATATAGAAAATGCTTACTTTTTCGAAATATTTTTCCACTCTTGAAATCGAATACGTATCTGTCCCGGAATCTTTTTTCCTACCAGAAAAGAACTGTTTTATTACATATAATGCTGTTTAGGTACTAAGTTTAGCATTTGGACACTGTTTCCTGATATTTTGGAGTTCAATATTTGCTACAAAATTATGTTAAAAGAGATGGTGTAAGAAAAAAAAATCAAGGTTTGATTTTCTCCTATTAATTAAGCGAAAGAAGCACGATTTTGAAGCCGGAGTTTCATTAAAAGTATTATTGGAGAACGTCTGAATCGAATTACAAGCATTTTGGGGAAATCCGAAGATATCGAAAAAAATCATATTTTTTCGCCGCCGCTCCCCCCTTTGAAAATTTCGAAAAAATGATTTTTTTTCAAAGTCGCATTCTAGATGAACTGTGCTTCTAATTTTAATTTTTGATTCAAACTGAGTACAAATTCACAAAAATTTTACAAGAAATCTGCTTAATGCAAAAAATATTCGAATTTTAAATATAGAAAATGCTTACTTTTTCGAAATATTTTTCCACTCTTGAAATCGAATACGTATCTGTTCCCAAATCTTTTTTCCTAAAAGAAAAGAACTGTTTTATTACATATAATGCTGCCTAGGTACTAAGTTAAGCATTTGGACACTGTTTCCTGATATTTTGGAGCTCAATATTTGCAACAAAATTATGTTAAAAGAAATGATGTAAGAAAAAAAAAATAAATTTGATTTTCTCCTATTAATTAAGCGAAATGTTTGTTTAAATGAGCACGAAGCACGATTTTGAAGCCGGAGTTTCATTAAAAGTATTATTGGAGAGCGTCTGAATTGAATTACAAGCATTTTGGGGAAATCCGAAGATATCGAAAAAAATCATATTTTTTCGCCGCCGCTCTTCCCTTTGAAAATTTCGAAAAAATGATTTTTTTTCAATGTCGTATTCTAGATGAACTGTGCTTCTAATATTAATTTTTGATTCAAACTGAATACAAATTCACAAAAATTTTACAAGAAAACTGCTTAATGCAAAAATATTCGAATTTTAAATATAGAACATGCTTACTTTTTCGAAATATTTTTCCACTCTTGAAATCGAATACGTATCTATTCCCGAATCTTTTTTCCTACCAGAAAAGAACTGTTTTATTACATATAATGCTATCTAGGTACTAAGTTAAGCATTTGGACACTGTTTCCTGAACTTTTGGAGTTCAATATTTTCAACAAAATTATGTTAAAAGAGATGATGTAAGAAAAAAAATCAAGGTTGGATTTTCTCCTATTAATTAAGCGAAATGTTTGTTTAAATGAGCAAGAAGCACGATTTTGAAGCCGGAGTTTTATTAAAAGTATTATTGGATAACGTCTGAATCGAATTACAAGCGTTTTGGGGAAATCCGAAGATATCGAAAAAAAATCATATTTTTTCGCCGCCGCTGCCCCCTTTGAAAATTTCGAAAAAATGATTTTTTTTCAAAGTCGTATTCTAGATGAACTGTGCTTCTAATATTAATTTTTGATTCAAACTGAATACAAATTCACAAAAATTTTACAAGAAAACTGCTTAATGCAAAAAATATTCGAATTTTAAATATAGAAAATGCTTACTTTTTCGAAATATTTTTCCACTCTTGAAATCGAATACGTATCTGATCCCGAATCTTTTTTTCTACCAGAAAAGATTTGTTTTATTACATATAATGCTGTCTAGGTACCAAGTTAAGCATTTGGACACTGTTTCCTGATATTTTGGAGTCCAATATTTGCAACAAAATTATGTAAAAAGAGATGATGAAAGAAAAAAATCTAGGTTTGATTTTCTCCTATTAATTAAGCGAAATGTTTGTTTAAACGAGCAAGAAGCACGATTTTGAAGCCGGAGTTTCATTAAAAGTATTATTGGAGAACGTCTGAATCGAATTACAAGCATTTTGGGGAAATCCGAAGATATCGAAAAAAAATCATATTTTTTCGCCGCCGCTGCCCCCTTTGAAAATTTCGAAAAAATGATTTTTTTTCAAAGTCGTATTCTAGATGAACTGTGCTTCTAATATTAATTTTTGATTCAAACTGAATACAAATTCACAAAAATTTTACAAGAAAACTGCTTAATGCAAAAAATATTCGAATTTTAAATATAGAAAATGCTTACTTTTTCGAAATATTTTTCCACTCTTGAAATCGAATACGTATCTGTCCCCGAATCTTTTTTCCTACCAAAAAAGAACTGTTTTATTATATATAATGCTGTCTAGGTACTAAGTTAAGCATTTGGACACTGTTTCCTGATATTTTGGAGTTCAATATTTGCAACAAAATTATGTTAAAAGAGATGATGTAAGAAAAAAAAATCAAAGTTGGATTTTCTTCTATTAATTAAGCGAAATGTTTGTTTAAACGAGCAAGAAGCACGATTTTGAAGCCGGAGTTTCATTAAAAGTATTATTGGAGAACGTCTGAATCGAATTACATGCATTTTGGGGAAATCCGAAGATATCGAAAAAAAATCATATTTTTTCGCCGCCGCTCCCCCCTTTGAAAATTTCGAAAAAATGATTTTTTTCAAAGTCGTATTCTAGATGAACTGTGCTTCTAATATTAATTTTTGATTCAAACTGAGTACAAATTCACAAAAATTTTACAAGAAAACTGCTTAATGCAAAAAATATTCGAATTTTAAATATAGAAAATGCTTACTTTTTCGAAATATTTTTCCACTCTTGAAATCGAATACGTATCTGTTCCCGAATCTTTTTTCCTACCAGAAAAGAACTGTTTTATTACATATAATGCTGTCTAGGTACTAAGTTAAGCATTTGGTCACTGTTTCCTGATATTTTGGAGTTCAATATTTGCAACAAAATTATGTAAAAAGAGATGATGTAAGAAAAAAAAAATCAAGGTTGGATTTTCTCCTATTAATTAAGCGAAATGTTTGTTTTAACGAGCAACAAGCACGATTTTGAATGCGGAGTTTCATTAAAAGTATTATTGGAGAACGTCTGAATCGAATTACAAGCATTTTGGGGAAATCCGAAGATATCGAAAAAAAATCATATTTTTTCGCCGCCGCTCCCCCCTTTGAAAATTTTGAAAAAATGATTTTTTTTTCAAAGTCATATTCTAGATGAACTGTGGTTTTAATATTAATTTTTGATTCAAACTGAGTACAAATTCACAAAAATTTTACAAGAAAACTGCTTAATGCAAAAAATATTCGAATTTTAAATATAGAAAATGCTTACTTTTTCGAAATATTTTTCCACTCTTGAAATCGAATACGTATCTGTCCCCGAATCTTTTTTCCTACCAAAAAAGAACTGTTTTATTATATATAATGCTGTCTAGGTACTAAGTTAAGCATTTGGACACTGTTTCCTGATATTTTGGAGTTCAATATTTGCAACAAAATTATGTTAAAAGAGATGATGTAAGAAAAAAAAATCAAAGTTGGATTTTCTTCTATTAATTAAGCGAAATGTTTGTTTAAACGAGCAAGAAGCACGATTTTGAAGCCGGAGTTTCATTAAAAGTATTATTGGAGAACGTCTGAATCGAATTACATGCATTTTGGGGAAATCCGAGGATATCGAAAAAAAATCATATTTTTTCGCCGCCGCTCCCCCCTTTGAAAATTTCGAAAAAATGATTTTTTTTTCAAAGTCGTATTCTAGATGAACTGTGCTTCTAATATTAATTTTTGATTCAAACTGAGTACAAATTCACAAAAATTTTACAAGAAAACTGCTTAATGCAAAAAATATTCGAATTTTAAAAATAGAAAATGCTTACTTTTTCGAAATATTTTTCCACTCTTGAAATCGAATACGTATCTGTCCCCGAATCTTTTTTCCTACCAGAAAAGAACTGTTTTATTACACATAATGCTGTCTAGGTACTAAGTTAAGCATTTGGACACTGTTTCCTGATATTTTGGAGTTCAATATTTGCAAAAAAATTATGTTAAAAGAGATGGTGTAAGAAAAAAAAATCAAGGTTTGATTTTCTCCTATTAATTAAGCGAAAGAAGTACGATTTTGAAGCCGGAGTTTCATTAAAAGTATTATTGGAGAACGTCTGAATCGAATTACAAGCACTTTGGGGAAATCCGAAGATATCGAAAAAAATCATATTTTTTCGCCGCCGCTCCATTCTTTGAAAATTTCGAAAAAATGATTTTTTTTTCAAAGTCGTATTCTAGATGAACTGTGCTTCTAATATTAATTTTTGATTCAAACTGAGTACAAATTCACAAAAATTTTACAAGAAAACTGCTTAATGCAAAAAATATTCGAATTTTAAAAATAGAAAATGCTTACTTTTTCGAAATATTTTTCCACTCTTGAAATCGAATACGTATCTGTCCCCGAATCTTTTTTCCTACCAGAAAAGAACTGTTTTATTACACATAATGCTGTCTAGGTACTAAGTTAAGCATTTGGACACTGTTTCCTGATATTTTGGAGTTCAATATTTGCAAAAAAATTATGTTAAAAGAGATGGTGTAAGAAAAAAAAATCAAGGTTTGATTTTCTCCTATTAATTAAGCGAAAGAAGAACGATTTTGAAGCCGGAGTTTCATTAAAAGTATTATTGGAGAACGTCTGAATCGAATTACAAGCACTTTGGGGAAATCCGAAGATATCGAAAAAAATCATATTTTTTCGCCGCCGCTCTCCTCTTTGAAAATTTCGAAAAAATGATTTTTTTTTCAAAGTCGCATTCTAGATGAACTGTGCTTCTGATATTAATTTTTGATTCAAACTGAGTACAAATTCACAAAAATTTTACAAGAAATCTGCTTAATGCAAGAAATATTCGAATTTTAAATATAGAAAATGCTTACTTTTTCGAAATATTTTTCCACTCTTGAAATCGAATACGTATCTGTTCCCAAATCTTTTTTCCTAAAAGAAAATAACTGTTTTATTGCATATAATGCTGCCTAGGTACTAAGTTAAGCATTTGGACACTGTTTCCTGATATTTTGGAGTTCAATATTTGCAACAAAATTATGTTAAAAGAAATGATGTAAGAAAAAAAAAATAAATTTGATTTTCTCCTATTAATTAAGCGAAATGTTTGTTTAAATGAGCACGAAGCACGATTTTGAAGCCGGAGTTTCATTAAAAGTATTATTGGATAACGTCTGAATCGAATAACAAGCGTTTTGGGGAAATCCGAAGATATCGAAAAAAAATCATATTTTTTCGCCGCCGCTCCCCCCTTTGAAAGTTTCGAAAAAATGATTTTTTTTTCAAAGTCGTATTCTAGATGAACTGTGCTTCTTATATTAATTTTTGATTCAAACTGAATACAAATTCACAAAAATTTTACAAGAAAACTGCTTAATGCAAAAAATATTCGAATTTTAAATATAGAAAATGCTTACTTTTTCGAAATATTTTTCCACTCTTGAAATCGAATACGTATCTGTTCCCGAATCTTTTTTTCTACCAGAAAAGATTTGTTTTATTACATATAATGCTGTCTAGGTACTAAGTTAAGCATTTGGACACTGTTTCCTGATATTTTGGAGTCCAATATTTGCAACAAAATTATGTAAAAAGAGATGATGTAAGAAAAAAAAATCAAGGTTTGATTTTCTCCTATTAATTAAGCGAAATGTTTGTTTAAACGAGCAAGAAGCACGATTTTGAAGCCGGAGTTTCATTAAAAGTATTATTGGAGAACGTCTGAATCGAATTACAAGCATTTTGGGGAAATCCGAAGATATCGAAAAAAAAATCATATTTTTTCGCC
>CAUVXE010000353.1:0-48886 GCA_963555765.1 Orthonevra nobilis
ATGATTTTTTTTTCGATATCTTCGGATTTCCCCAAAATGCTTGTAATTCGATTCAGACGTTCTCCAATAACACTTTTAATGAAACTTCGGCTTCAAAATCGTGCTTCTTGCTCATTTAAACAAACATTTTGCTTAATTAATAGGAGAAAATCAAACCTTGATTTTTTTTTCTTACATCATCTCTTTTAACATAATTTTGTTGCAAATATTGAACTCCAAAATATGAGGAAACAGTGTCCAAATGCTTAACTTAGTACCTAGACAGCATTATATGTAATAAAACAGTTCTTTTCTGGTAAGAAAAAAAGATTCGGGAACAGATACGTATTCGATTTCAAGAGTGGAAAAATATTTCGAAAAAGTAAGCATTTTCTATATTTAAAATTCGAATATATTTTGCATTAAGCAGATTTCTTGTAAAATTTTTGGGAATTTGTACTCAGTTTGAATCAAAAATTAATATTAGAAGCACAGTTCATCTAGAATATGGCTTTGAAAAAAATCATTTTTTCAAAATTTTCCAAGGGGGGAGCGGCGGCGAAAAAATATGATTTTTTTTCGATATCTTCGGATTTCCCCAAAATGCTTGTAATTCGATTCAGACGTTCTCCAATAATACTTTTAATGAAACTTCGGCTTCAAATTCGTGCTTCTTGCTCATTTAAACAAACATTTTGCTTAATTAATAGGAGAAAATCAAACCTTGATTTTTTTTTCTTACATTATCTCTTTTAACATAATTTTGTTGCAAATATTGAACTCCAAAATATCAGGAAACAGTGTCCAAATGCTTAACTTAGTACCTAGACAGCATTATATGTAATAAAACAGTTCTTTTCTGATAGGAAAAAAGATTCGGGAACAGATACGTATTCGATTTCAAGAGTGGAAAAATATTTCGAAAAAGTAAGCATTTTCAATATTTAAAATTCGAATATTTTTTGCATTAAGCAGATTTCTTGTAAAATTTTTGTGAATTTGTACTCAGTTTGAATCAAAAATTAATATTAGAAGCACAGTTCATCTAGAATATGACTTTGAAAAAAAATCATTTTTTCGAAATTTTCCAAGGGGGGAGCGACGTCGAAAAAATATGATTTTTTTCGATATCTTCGGATTTCCCCAAAATGCTTGTAATTCGATTCAGAAGTTCTCCAATAATACTTTTAATGAAACTCCGGCTTCAAATTCGTGCTTCTTGCTCATTTAAACAAACATTTTGCTTAATTAATAGGAGAAAATCAAACCTTGATTTTTTTTTCTTACATTATCTCTTTTAACATAATTTTGTTGCAAATATTGAACTCTAAAATATCAGGAAACAGTGTCCAAATGCTTAACTTAGTACCTAGACAGCATTATATGTAATAAAACAGTTCTTTTCTGGTAAGAAAAAAAGATTCGGGAACAGATACGTATTCGATTTCAAGAGTGGAAAAATATTTCGAAAAAGTAAGCATTTTCTATATTTAAAATTCGAATATTTTTTGCATTAAGCAGATTTCTTGTAAAATTTTTGTGAATTTGTACTCAGTTTGAATCAAAAATTAATATTAGAAGCACAGTTCATCTAGAATATGGCTTTGAAAAAAAATATTTTTTTCGAAATTTTCCAAGGGGGAGCGGCGGCGAAAAAATATGATTTTTTTCGATATCTTCGGATTTCCCCAAAATGCTTGTAATTCGATTCAGACGTTCTCCAATAATACTTTTAATGAAACTCCGGCTTCAAATTCGTGCTTCTTGCTCATTTAAACAAACATTTCGCTTAATTAATAGGAGAAAATCAAACCTTGATTTTTTTTTCTTACATTATCTCTTTTAACATAATTTTGTTGCAAATATTGAACTCCAAAATATCAGGAAACAGTGTCCAAAAGCTTAACTTAGTACCTAGACAGCATTATATGTAATAAAACAGTTCTTTTCTGGTAAGAAAAAAAGATTCGGGAACAGATACGTATTCGATTTCAAGAGTGGAAAAATATTTCGAAAAAGTAAGCATTTTCTATATTTAAAATTCGAATATTTTTTGCATTAAGCAGTTTTCTTGTAAAATTTTTGTGAATTTGTACTCAGTTTGAATCAAAAATTAATATTAGAAGCACAGTTCATCTAGAATACGACTTTGAAAAAAGTCATTTTTTCGAAATTTTCCAAGGGGGGAGCGGTGGCGAAAAAATATGATTTTTTTTCGATATCTTCGGATTTCCCCAAAATGCTTGTAATTCGATTCAGACGTTCTCCAATTATACTTTTAATGAAACTTCGGCTTCAAATTCGTGCTTCTTGCTCATTTAAACAAACATTTTGCTTAATTAATAGGAGAAAATCAAACCTTGATTTTTTTTTCTTACATTATCTCTTTTAACATAATTTTGTTGCAAATATTGAACTCCAAAATATCAGGAAACAGTGTCCAAATGCTTAACTTAGTACCTTGACAGCATTATATGTAATAAAACAGTTCTTTTCTGATAGGAAAAAAGATTCGGGAACAGATACGTATTCGATTTCAAGAGTGGAAAAATATTTCGAAAAAGTAAGCATTTTCAATATTTAAATTCGAATATTTTTTGCATTAAGCAGATTTCTTGTAAAATTTTTGTGAATTTGTACTCAGTTTGAATCAAAAATTAATATTAGAAGCACAGTTCATCTAGAATATGACTTTGAAAAAAAATCATTTTTTCGAAATTTTCCAAGGGGGGAGCGGCGTCGAAAAAATATGATTTTTTTTCGATATCTTCGGATTTCCCCAAAATGCTTGTAATTCGATTCAGACGTTCTCCAATAACACTTTTAATGAAACTTCGGCTTCAAAATCGTGCTTCTTGCTCATTTAAACAAACATTTTGCTTAATTAATAGGAGAAAATCAAACCTTGATTTTTTTTTCTTACATCATCTCTTTTAACATTATTTTGTTGCAAATATTGAACTCCAAAATATGAGGAAACAGTGTCCAAATGCTTAACTTAGTACCTAGACAGCATTATATGTAATAAAACATTTCTTTTCTGGTAAGAAAAAAAGATTCGGGAACAGATACGTATTCGATTTCAAGAGTGGAAAAATATTTCGAAAAAGTAAGCATTTTCTATATTTAAAATTCGAATATTTTTTGCATTAAGCAGATTTCTTGTAAAATTTTTGTGAATTTGTACTCAGTTTGAATCAAAAATTAATATTAGAAGCACAGTTCATCTAGAATATGGCTTTGAAAAAAAATCATTTTTTCGAAATTTTCCAAGGGGGGAGCGGCGGCGAAAAAATATGATTTTTTTTCGATATCTTCGGATTTCCCCAAAATGCTTGTAATTCGATTCAGACGTTCTCCAATAATACTTTTAATGAAACTTCGGCTTCAAATTCGTGCTTCTTGCTCATTTAAACAAACATTTTGCTTAATTAATAGGAGAAAATCAAACCTTGATTTTTTTTTTCTTACATTATCTCTTTTAACATAATTTTGTTGCAAATATTGAACTCCAAAATATCAGGAAACAGTGTCCAAATGCTTAACTTAGTACCTAGACAGCATTATATGTAATAAAACAGTTCTTTTCTGATAGGAAAAAAGATTCGGGAACAGATACGTATTCGATTTCAAGAGTGGAAAAATATTTCGAAAAAGTAAGCATTTTCAATATTTAAAATTCGAATATTTTTTGCATTAAGCAGATTTCTTGTAAAATTTTTGTGAATTTGTACTCAGTTTGAATCAAAAATTAATATTAGAAGCACAGTTCATCTAGAATATGACTTTGAAAAAAAATCATTTTTTCGAAATTTTCCAAGGGGGGAGCGGCGTCGAAAAAATATGATTTTTTTTCGATATCTTCGGATTTCCCCAAAATGCTTGTAATTCGATTCAGACGTTCTCCAATAATACTTTTAATGAAACTTCGGCTTCAAAATCGTGCTTCTTGCTCATTTAAACAAACATTTTGCTTAATTAATAGGAGCAAATCAAACCTTGATTTTTTTTTCTTACATTATCTCTTTTAACATAATTTTGTTGCAAATATTGAACTCCAAAATATCAGGAAACAGTGTCCAAATGCTTAACTTAGTACCTAGACAGCATTATATGTAATAAAACAGTTCTTTTCTGGTAAGAAAAAAAGATTCGGGAACAGATACGTATTCGATTTCAAGAGTGGAAAAATATTTCGAAAAAGTAAGCATTTTCTATATTTAAAATTCGAATATTTTTTGCATTAAGCAGTTTTCTTGTAAAATTTTGTGAATTTGTAATCAGTTTGAATCAAAAATTAATATTAGAAGCACAGTTCATCTAGAATACGACTTTGAAAAAAGTCATTTTTTCGAAATTTTCCAAGGGGGGAGCGGCGGCGAAAAAATATGATTTTTTTTCGATATCTTCGGATTTCCCCAAAATGCTTGTAATTCGATTCAGACGTTCTCCAATAATACTTTTAATGAAACTTCGGCTTCAAATTCGTGCTTCTTGCTCATTTAAACAAACATTTTGCTTAATTAATAGGAGAAAATCAAACCTTGATTTTTTTTTTCTTACATTATCTCTTTTAACATAATTTTGTTGCAAATATTGAACTCCAAAATATCAGGAAACAGTGTCCAAATGCTTAACTTAGTACCTAGACAGCATTATATGTAATAAAACAGTTCTTTTCTTGTAGGAAAAAAGATTCGGGAACAGATACGTATTCGATTTCAAGAGTGGAAAAATATTTCGAAAAAGTAAGCATTTTCTATATTTAAAATTCGAATATTTTTTGCATTAAGCAGATTTCTTGTAAAATTTTTGTGAATTTGTACTCAGTTTGAATCAAAAATTAATATTAGAAGCACAGTTCATCTAGAATATGACTTTGAAAAAAAATCATTTTTTCGAAATTTTCAAAGGGGGGAGCGGCGGCGAAAAAATATGATTTTTTTTTATATCTTCGGATTTCCCCAAAATGCTTGTAATTCGATTCAGACGTTCTCCAATAATACTTTTAATGAAACTCCGGCTTCAAATTCGTGCTTCTTGCTCATTTAAACAAACATTTTGCTTAATTAATAGGAGAAAATCAAACCTTGATTTTTTTTTCTTACATCATCTCTTTTAACATAATTTTGTTGCAAATATTGAACTCGAAAATATCAGGAAACAGTGTCCAAATGCTTAACTTAGTACCTAGACAGCATTATATGTAACAAAACAGTTCTTTTCTGGTAAGAAAAAAAGATTCGGGAACAGATACTTATTCGATCTCAAGAGTGGAAAAATATTTCGAAAAAGTAAGCATTTTCTATATTTAAAATTCGAATATTTTTTGCAATAAGCAGTTTTCTTGTAAAATTTTTGTGAATTTGTATTCAGTTTGAATCAAAAATTAATATTAGAAGCACAGTTCATCTAGAATACGACTTTGAAAAAAAATCATTTTTCGAAATTTTCAAAGGGGGGAGCGGCGGCGAAAAAATATGATTTTTTTTCGATATCTTCGGATTTCCCCAAAATGCTTGTTATTCGATTCAGACGTTCTCCAATAATACTTTTAATGAAACTCCGGCTTCAAAATCGTGCTTCTTGCTCATTTAAACAAACATTTTGCTTAATTAATAGGAGAAAATCAAACCTTGATTTTTTTTTCTTACATCATCTCTTTTAACATAATTTTGTTGCAAATATTGAACTCCAAAATATCAGGAAACAGTGTCCAAATGCTTAACTTAGTACCTAGACAGCATTATATGTAATAAAACAGTTCTTTTCTGGTAGGAAAAAAGATTCGGGGACAGATACGTATTCGATTTCAAGAGTGGAAAAATATTTCGAAAAAGTAAGCATTTTCAATATTTAAAATTCGAATATTTTTAGCATTAAGCAGATTTCTTGTAAAATTTTTGTGAATTTGTACTCAGTTTGAATCAAAAATTAATATTAGAAGCACAGTTCATCTAGAATACGACTTTGAAAAAAAATCATTTTTTCGAAATTTTCCAAAGGGGGGAGCGGCGGCGAAAAAATATGATTTTTTTTCGATATCTTCGGATTTCCCCAAAATGCTTGTAATTCGATTCAGACGTTCTCCAATAATACTTTTAATGAAACTTCGGCTTCAAATTCGTGCTTCTTGCTCATTTAAACAAACATTTTGCTTAATTAATAGGAGAAAATCAAACCTTGATTTTTTTTTCTTACATCATCTCTTTTAACATAATTTTGTTGCAAATATTGAACTCCAAAATATCAGGAAACAGTGAAAACAGTTCTTTTCTGGTAAGAAAAAAGATTCGGGAACAGATACGTATTCGATTTCAAGAGTGGAAAAATATTTCGAAAAAGTAAGCATTTTCTATATTTAAAATTCGAATATTTTTTGCATTAAGCAGATTTCTTGTAAACAAACATTTTGCTTAATTAATAGGAGAAAATCAAACCTTGATTTTTTTTTCTTACATCATCTCTTTTAACATAATTTTGTTGCAAATATTGAACTCCAAAATATGAGGAAACAGTGTCCAAATGCTTAACTTAGTACCTAGACAGCATTATATGTAATAAAACAGTTCTTTTCTGGTAAGAAAAAAAGATTCGGGAATAGATACGTATTCGATTTCAAGAGTGGAAAAATATTTCGAAAAAGTAAGCATTTTCTATATTTAAAATTCGAATATTTTTTGCATTAAGCAGATTTCTTGTAAAATTTTTGTGAATTTGTACTCAGTTTGAATCAAAAATTAATATTAGAAGCACAATTCATCTAGAATATGGCTTTGAAAAAAAATCATTTTTCGAAATTTTCCAAGGGGGGAGCGGCGGCGAAAAAATATGATTTTTTTCGATATCTTCGGATTTCCCCAAAATGCTTGTAATTCGATTCAGACGTTCTCCAATAATACTTTTAATGAAACTTCGGCTTCAAAATCGTGCTTCTTGCTCATTTAAACAAACATTTTGCTTAATTAATAGGAGCAAATCAAACCTTGATTTTTTTTTCTTACATCATCTCTTTTAACATAATTTTGTTGCAAATATTGAACTCCAAAATATCAGGAAACAGTGTCCAAATGCTTAACTTAGTACCTAGACAGCATTAAATGTAATAAAACAGTTCTTTTCTGGTAAGAAAAAAAGATTCGGGAACAGATACGTATTCGATTTCAAGAGTGGAAAAATATTTCGAAAAAGTAAGCATTTTCTATATTTAAAATTCGAATATTTTTTGCATTAAGCAGATTTCTTGTAAAATTTTTGTGAATTTGTACTCAGTTTGAATCAAAAATTAATATTAGAAGCACAGTTCATCTAGAATATGACTTTGAAAAAAAATCATTTTTTCGAAATTTTCAAAGGGGGGAGCGGCGGCGAAAAAATATGATTTTTTTTTATATCTTCGGATTTAACCAAAATGCTTGTAATTCGATTCAGACGTTCTCCAATAATACTTTTAATGAAACTCCGGCTTCAAATTCGTGCTTCTTGCTCATTTAAACAAACATTTTGCTTAATTAATAGGAGAAAATCAAACCTTGATTTTTTTTTCTTACATCATCTCTTTTAACATAATTTTGTTGCAAATATTGAACTCGAAAATATCAGGAAACAGTGTCCAAATGCTTAACTTAGTACCTAGACAGCATTATATGTAACAAAACAGTTCTTTTCTGGTAAGAAAAAAAGATTCGGGAACAGATACTTATTCGATCTCAAGAGTGGAAAAATATTTCGAAAAAGTAAGCATTTTCTATATTTAAATTCGAATATTTTTTGCATTAAGCAGATTTCTAGTAAAATTTTTGTGAATTTGTACTCAGTTTGAATCAAAAATTAATATTAGAAGCACAGTTCATCTAGAATACGACTTTGAAAAAGATCATTTTTTCGAAATTTTCAAAGGGGGGAGCGGCGGCGAAAAAATATGATTTTTTTTCGATATCTTCGGATTTCCCCAAAATGCTTGTTATTCGATTCAGACGTTCTCCAATAATACTTTTAATGAAACTCCGGCTTCAAAATCATGCTTCTTGCTCATTTAAACAAACATTTTGCTTAATTAATAGGAGAAAATCAAACCTTGATTTTTTTTTCTTACATCATCTCTCTTAACATAATTTTGTTGCAAATATTGAACTCCAAAATATCAGGAAACAGTGTCCAAATGCTTAACTTAGTACCTAGACAGCATTATATGTAATAAAACAGTTCTTTTCTGGTAGGAAAAAAGATTCGGGGACAGATACGTATTCGATTTCAAGAGTGGAAAAATATTTCGAAAAAGTAAGCATTTTCTATATTTAAAATTCGAATATTTTTTGCATTAGGCAGTTTTCTTGTAAAATTTTTGTGAATTTGTACTCAGTTTGAATCAAAAATTAATATTAGAAGCACAGTTCATCTAGAATACGACTTTGAAAAAAAATCATTTTTTCGAAATTTTCCAAAAAAAATTCGCGGCGGCGAAAAAATATGATTTTTTTCGATATCTTCGGATTTCCCCAAAATGCTTGTAATTCGATTCAGACGTTCTCCAATAATACTTTTAATGAAACTTCGGCTTCAAATTCGTGCTTCTTGCTCATTTAAACAAACATTTTGCTTAATTAATAGGAGAAAATCAAACCTTGATTTTTTTTTCTTACATCATCTCTTTTAACATAATTTTGTTGCAAATATTGAACTCCAAAATATCAGGAAACAGTGTCCAAATGCTTAATTTAGTACCTAGACAGCATTATATGTAATAAAACAGTTCTTTTCTGATAGGAAAAAAGATTCGGGAACGGATACGTATTCGATTTCAAGAGTGGAAAAATATTTCGAAAAAGTAAGCATTTTCTATATTTAAATTCGAATATTTTTTGCATTAAGCAGATTTCTAGTAAAATTTTTGTGAATTTGTACTCAGTTTGAATCAAAAATTAATATTAGAAGCACAGTTCATCTAGAATACGACTTTGAAAAAGATCATTTTTTCGAAATTTTCAAAGGGGGGAGCGGCGGCGAAAAAATATGATTTTTTTTCGATATCTTCGGATTTCCCCAAAATGCTTGTTATTCGATTCAGACGTTCTCCAATAATACTTTTAATGAAACTCCGGCTTCAAAATCGTGCTTCTTGCTCATTTAAACAAACATTTTGCTTAATTAATAGGAGAAAATCAAACCTTGATTTTTTTTTCTTACATCATCTCTCTTAACATAATTTTGTTGCAAATATTGAACTCCAAAATATCAGGAAACAGTGTCCAAATGCTTAACTTAGTACCTAGACAGCATTATATGTAATAAAACAGTTCTTTTCTGGTAGGAAAAAAGATTCGGGGACAGATAGGTATTCGATTTCAAGAGTGGAAAAATATTTCGAAAAAGTAAGCATTTTCTATATTTAAAATTCGAATATTTTTTGCATTAGGCAGTTTTCTTGTAAAATTTTTGTGAATTTGTACTCAGTTTGAATCAAAAATTAATATTAGAAGCACAGTTCATCTAGAATACGACTTTGAAAAAAAATCATTTTTTCGAAATTTTCCAAAAAAAATTCGCGGCGGCGAAAAAATATGATTTTTTTCGATATCTTCGGATTTCCCCAAAATGCTTGTAATTCGATTCAGACGTTCTCCAATAATACTTTTAATGAAACTTCGGCTTCAAATTCGTGCTTCTTGCTCATTTAAACAAACATTTTGCTTAATTAATAGGAGAAAATCAAACCTTGATTTTTTTTTCTTACATCATCTCTTTTAACATAATTTTGTTGCAAATATTGAACTCCAAAATATCAGGAAACAGTGTCCAAATGCTTAATTTAGTACCTAGACAGCATTATATGTAATAAAACAGTTCTTTTCTGATAGGAAAAAAGATTCGGGAACGGATACGTATTCGATTTCAAGAGTGGAAAAATATTTCGAAAAAGTAAGCATTTTCTATATTTAAATTCGAATATTTTTTGCATTAAGCAGATTTCTAGTAAAATTTTTGTGAATTTGTACTCAGTTTGAATCAAAAATTAATATTAGAAGCACAGTTCATCTAGAATACGACTTTGAAAAAGATCATTTTTTCGAAATTTTCCAAGGGGGGAGCGGCGGCGGAAAAATATGATTTTTTTTCGATATCTTCGGATTTCCCCAAAATGCTTGTAATTCGATTCAGACGTTCTCCAATAATACTTTTAATGAAACTTCGGCTTCAAATTCGTGCTTTTTGCTCATTTAAACAAACATTTTGCTTAATTAATAGGAGAAAATCAAACCTTGATTTTTTTTTTCTTACATCATCTCTTTTAACATAATTTTGTTGCAAATATTGAACTCCAAAATATCAGGAAACAGTGAAAACAGTTCTTTTCTGGTAAGAAAAAAAGATTCGGGAACAGATACGTATTCGATTTCAAGAGTGGAAAAATATTTCGAAAAAGTAAGCATTTTCTATATTTAAAATTCGAATATTTTTTGCATTAAGCAGATTTCTTGTAAACAAACATTTTGCTTAATTAATAATAGAAAATCAAACCTTGATTTTTTTTTCTTACATCATCTCTTTTAACATAATTTTGTTGCAAATATTGAACTCCAAAATATGAGGAAACAGTGTCCAAATGCTTAACTTAGTACCTAGACAGCATTATATGTAATAAAACAGTTCTTTTCTGGTAAGAAAAAAAGATTCGGGAACAGATACGTATTCGATTTCAAGAGTGGAAAAATATTTCGAAAAAGTAAGCATTTTCTATATTTAAAATTCGAATATTTTTTGCATTAAGCAGATTTCTTGTAAAATTTATGTGAATTTGTACTCAGTTTGAATCAAAAATTAATATTAGAAGCACAGTTCATCTAGAATATGGCTTTGAAAAAAAATCATTTTTCGAAATTTTCCAAGGGGGGAGCGGCGGCGAAAAAATATGATTTTTTTTCGATATCTTCGGATTTCCCCAAAATGCTTGTAATTCGATTCAGACGTTCTCCAATAATACTTTTAATGAAACTCCGGCTTCAAATTCGTGCTTCTTGCTCATTTAAACAAACATTTCGCTTAATTAATAGGAGAAAATCAAACCTTGATTTTTTTTTCTTACATTATCTCTTTTAACATAATTTTGTTGCAAATATTGAACTCCAAAATATCAGGAAACAGTGTCCAAATGCTTAACTTAGTACCTAGACAGCATTATATGTAATAAAACAGTTCTTTTCTGGTAAGAAAAAAAGATTCGGGAACAGATACGTATTCGATTTCAAGAGTGGAAAAATATTTCGAAAAAGTAAGCATTTTCTATATTTAAAATTCGAATATTTTTTGCATTAAGCAGATTTCTTGTAAAATTTTTGTGAATTTGTACTCAGTTTGAATCAAAAATTAATATTAGAAGCACAGTTCATCTAGAATATGACTTTGAAAAAAAATCATTTTTTCGAAATTTTCAAAGGGGGGAGCGGCGGCGAAAAAATATGATTTTTTTTTATATCTTCGGATTTCCCCAAAATGCTTGTAATTCGATTCAGACGTTCTCCAATAATACTTTTAATGAAACTCCGGCTTCAAATTCGTGCTTCTTGCTCATTTAAACAAACATTTTGCTTAATTAATAGGAGAAAATCAAACCTTGATTTTTTTTTCTTACATCATCTCTTTTAACATAATTTTGTTGCAAATATTGAACTCCAAAATATCAGGAAACAGTGTCCAAATGCTAAGCTTAGTACCTAGACAGCATTATATGTAATAAAACAGTTCTTTTCTGGTAAGAAAAAAAGATTCGGGAACAGATACTTATTCGATCTCAAGAGTGGAAAAATATTTCGAAAAAGTAAGCATTTTCAATATTTAAAATTCGAATATTTTTTGCATTAAGCAGATTTCTTGTAAAATTTTTGTGAATTTGTACTCAGTTTGAATCAAAAATTAATATTAGAAGCACAGTTCATCTAGAATATGACTTTGAAAAAAAATCATTTTTTCGAAATTTTGCAAGGGGGGAGCGGCGGCGAAAAAATATGATTTTTTTTTATATCTTCGGATTTCCCCAAAATGCTTGTAATTCGATTCAGACGTTCTCCAATAATACTTTTAATGAAACTTCGGCTTCAAATTCGTGCTTTTTGCTCATTTAAACAAACATTTTGCTTAATTAATAGGAGAAAATCAAACCTTGATTTTTTTTTCTTACATCATCTCTTTTAACATAATTTTGTTGCAAATATTGAACTCCAAAATATCAGGAAACAGTGAAAACAGTTCTTTTCTGGTAAGAAAAAAAGATTCGGGAACAGATACGTATTCGATTTCAAGAGTGGAAAAATATTTCGAAAAAGTAAGCATTTTCTATATTTAAAATTCGAATATTTTTTGCATTAAGCAGATTTCTTGTAAACAAACATTTTGCTTAATTAATAGGAGAAAATCAAACCTTGATTTTTTTTTCTTACATCATCTCTTTTAACATAATTTTGTTGCAAATATTGAACTCCAAAATATGAGGAAACAGTGTCCAAATGCTTAACTCAGTACCTAGACAGCATTATATGTAATAAAACAGTTCTTTTCTGGTAAGAAAAAAAGATTCGGGAACAGATACGTATTCGATTTCAAGAGTGGAAAAATATTTCGAAAAAGTAAGCATTTTCTATATTTAAAATTCGAATATTTTTTGCATTAAGCAGATTTCTTGTAAAATTTTTGTGAATTTGTACTCAGTTTGAATCAAAAATTAATATTAGAAGCACAGTTCATCTAGAATATGGCTTTGAAAAAAAATCATTTTTCGAAATTTTCCAAGGGGAGAGCGGAAAAAATATGATTTTTTTCGATATCTTCGGATTTCCCCAAAATGCTTGTAATTCGATTCAGACGTTCTCCAATAATACTTTTAATGAAACTCCGGCTTCAAATTCGTGCTTCTTGCTCATTTAAACAAACATTTCGCTTAATTAATAGGAGAAAATCAAACCTTGATTTTTTTTTCTTACATTATCTCTTTTAACATAATTTTGTTGCAAATATTGAACTCCAAAATATCAGGAAACAGTGTCCAAATGCTAAACTTAGTACCTAGACAGCATTATATGTAATAAAACAGTTCTTTTCTGGTAAGAAAAAAAGATTCGGGAACAGATACGTATTCGATTTCAAGAGTGGAAAAATATTTCGAAAAAGTAAGCATTTTCTATATTTAAAATTCGAATATTTTTTGCATTAAGCAGTTTTCTTGTAAAATTTTTGTGAATTTGTACTCAGTTTGAATCAAAAATTAATATTAGAAGCACAGTTCATCTAGAATACGACTTTGAAAAAAGTCATTTTTTCGAAATTTTCCAAGGGGGGAGCGGCGGCGAAAAAATATGATTTTTTTTCGATATCTTCTGATTTCCCCAAAATGCTTGTAATTCGATTCAGACGTTCTCCAATAATACTTTTAATGAAACTTCGGCTTCAAATTCGTGCTTCTTGCTAATTTAAACAAACATTTTGCTTAATTAATAGGAGAAAATCAAACCTTGATTTTTTTTTTCTTACATTATCTCTTTTAACATAATTTTGTTGCAAATATTGAACTCCAAAATATCAGGAAACAGTGTCCAAATGCTTAACTTAGTACCTAGACAGCATTATATGTAATAAAACAGTTCTTTTCTGATAGGAAAAAAGATTCGGGAACAGATACGTATTCGATTTCAAGAGTGGAAAAATATTTCGAAAAAGTAAGCATTTTCAATATTTAAAATTCGAATATTTTTTGCATTAAGCAGATTTCTTGTAAAATTTTTGTGAATTTGTACTCAGTTTGAATCAAAAATTAATACTAGAAGCACAGTTCATCTAGAATACGACTTTGAAAAAAAATCATTTTTTCGAAATTTTCCAAGGGGGGAGCGGCGGCGAAAAAATATGATTTTTTTTCGATATCTTCGGATTTCCCCAAAATGCTTGTAATTCGATTCAGACGTTCTCCAATAATACTTTTAATGAAACTCCGGCTTCAAATTCGTGCTTCTTGCTCATTTAAACAAACATTTTGCTTAATTAATAGGAGAAAATCAAACCTTGATATTTTTTTCTTACATCATCTCTTTTAACATAATTTTGTTGCAAATATTGAACTCCAAAATATCAGGAAACAGTGTCCAAATGCTTAACTTAGTACGTAGACAGCATTATATGTAATAAAACAGTTCTTTTCTGGTAAGAAAAAAAGATTCGGGAACAGATACGTATTCGATTTCAAGAGTGGAAAAATATTTCGAAAAAGTAAGCATTTTCAATATTTAAAATTCGAATATTTTTTGCATTAAGCAGTTTTCTTGTAAAATTTTTGTGAATTTGTACTCAGTTTGAATCAAAAATTAATATTAGAAGCACAGTTCATCTAGAATATGACTATGAAAAAAGATTATTTTTTTGAAATTTTCCAAGGGGGGAGCGGCGGCGAAAAAATATGATTTTTTTTCGATATCTTCGGATTTCCCCTAAATGCTTGTAATTCGATTCAGACGTTCTCCAATAATACTTTTAATGAAACTCCGGCTTCAAATTCGCGCTTTTTGCTCATTTAAACAAACATTTCGCTTAATTAATAGGAGAAAATCAAACGTTGATTTTTTTTTTCTTACATTATCTCTTTTAACATAATTTTGTTGCAAATATTGAACTCCAAAATATCAGGAAACAGTGTCCAAATGCTTAACTTAGTACCTAGACAGCATTATATGTAATAAAACAGTTCTTTTCTGGTAAGAAAAAAGATTCGGGAACAGATACGTATTCGATTTCAAGAGTGGAAAAATATTTCGAAAAAGTAAGCATTTTCTATATTTAAAATTCGAATATTTTTTGCATTAAGCAGTTTTCTTGTAAAATTTTTGTGAATTTGTACTCAGTTTGAATCAAAAATTAATATTAGAAGCACAGTTCATCTAGAATACGACTTTGAAAAAAAATCATTTTTTCGAAATTTTCAAAGGGGGGAGCGGCGGCGAAAAAATATGATTTTTTTTCGATATCTTCGGATTTCCCCAAAATGCTTGTAATTCGATTCAGACGTTCTCCAATAATACTTTTAATGAAACCCCGGCTTCAAATTCGTGCTTCTTGCTCATTTAAACAAACATTTTGCTTAATTAATAGGAGAAAATCAAACCTTGATTTTTTTTTCTTACATCATCTCTTTTACCATAATTTTGTTGCAAATATTGAACTCCAAAATATCAGGAAACAGTGTCCAAATGCTTAACTTAGTACCTAGACAGCATTATATGTAATAAAACAGTTCTTTTCTGGTAAGAAAAAAAGATTCAGGAACAGATACTTATTCGATTTCAAGAGTGGAAAAATATTTCGAAAAAGTAAGCATTTTCAATATTTAAAATTCGAATATTTTTTGCATTAAGCAGATTTCTTGTAACATTTTTGTGAATTTGTACTCAGTTTCAATCAAAAATTAATATTAGAAGCACAGTTCATCTAGAATACAACTTTGAAAAAAAATCATTTTTTCGAAATTTCCCAAGGGGGGAGCGGCGGCGAAAAAATATGATTTTTTTTCGATATCTTCGGATTTCCCCAAAATGCTTGTAATTCGATTCAGACGTTCTCCAATAATACTTTTAATGAAACTCCGGCTTCAAATTCGTGCTTCTTGCTCATTTAAACAAACATTTTGCTTAATTAATAGGAGAAAATCAAACCTTGATATTTTTTTCTTACATCATCTCTTTTAACATAATTTTGTTGCAAATATTGAACTCCAAAATATCAGGAAACAGTGTCCAAATGCTTAACTTAGTACCTAGACAGCATTATATGTAATAAAACAGTTCTTTTCTGATAGGAAAAAAGATTCGGGAACAGATACTTATTCGATTTCAAGAGTGGAAAAATATTTCGAAAAAGTAAGAATTTTCTATATTTAAAATTCGAATATTTTTTGCATTTAGAAGATTTCTTGTAAAATTTTTGTGAATTTGTACTCAGTTTGAATCAAAAATTAATATTAGAAGCACAGTTCATCTAGAATACGACTTTGAAAAAAAATCACTTTTTCGAAATTTTCCAAGGGGGAGCGGCGGCGAAAAATATGATTTTTTTTCGATATCTTCGGATTTCCCCAAAATGCTTGTAATTCGATTCAGACGTTCTCCAATAATACTTTTAATGAAACTCCGGCTTCAAATTCGTGCTTCTTCCTCATTTAAACAAACATTTTGCTTAATTAATAGGAGAAAATCAAACCTTGATTTTTTTTTCTTACATTATCTCTTTTAACATAATTTTGTTGCAAATATTGAACTCCAAAATATCAGGAAACAGTGTCCAAATGATTAACTTAGTACCAAGACAGCATTATATGTAATAAAACAGTTCTTTTCTGATAGGAAAAAAGATTCGGGAACAGATACGTATTCGATTTCAAGAGAGGAAAAATATTTCGAAACAGTAAGCATTTTCAATATTTAAAATTCGAATATTTTTTGCATTAAGCAGATTTCTTGTAAAATTTTTGTGAATGTGTACTCAGTTTGAATCAAAAATAAATATTAGAAGCACAGTTCATCTAGAATATGACTTTGAAAAAAATTATTTTTTCGAAATTTTCCAAGGGGGGAGCGGCGGCGAAAAAATATGATTTTTTTTCGATATCTTCGGATTTCCCCTAAATGCTTGTAATTCGATTCAGACGTTCTCCAATAATACTTTTAATGAAACTCCGGCTTCAAATTCGCGCTTTTTGCTCATTTAAGCAAACATTTCGCTTAATTAATAGGAGAAAATCAAACGTTGATTTTTTTTTCTTACATTATCTCTTTTAACATAATTTTGTTGCAAATATTGAACTCCAAAATATCAGGAAACAGTGTCCAAATGCTTAACTTAGTACCTAGACAGCATTATATGTAATAAAACAGTTCTTTTCTGGTAAGAAAAAAGATTCGGGAACAGATACGTATTCGATTTCAAGAGTGGAAAAATATTTCGAAAAAGTAAACATTTTCTATATTTAAAATTCGAATATTTTTTGCATTAAGCAGATTTCTTGTAAAATTTTTGTGAATTTGTACTCAGTTTGAACCAAAAATTAATATTAGAAGCACAGTTCATCTAGAATACGACTTTGAAAAAAAATCATTTTTTCGAAATTTTCCAAGGGGGGAGCGGCGGCTAAAAAATATGATTTTTTTTCGATATCTTCGGATTTCCCCAAAATGCTTGTAATTCGATTCAGACGTTCTCCAATAATACTTTTAATGAAACTTCGGCTTCAAAATCGTGCTTCTTGCTCATTTAAATAAACATTTCACTTAATTAATAGGAGAAAATCAAACCTTGATTTTTTTTTTTCTTACATCATATCTTTTAACATAATTTTGTTGCAAATATTGAACTCCAAAATATCAGGAAACAGTGTCCAAATGCTTAACTTAGTACCAAGACAGCATTATATGTAATAAAACAGTTCTTTTCTGATAGGAAAAAAGATTCGGGAACAGATACTTATTCGATTTCAAGAGTGGAAAAATATTTCGAAAAAGTAAGCATTTTCTATATTTAAAATTCGAATATTTTTTGCATTAAGCAGATTTCTTGTAAAATTTTTGTGAATTTGTACTCAGTTTGAGTCAAAAATTAATATTAGAAGCACAGTTCATCTAGAATACGACTTTGAAAAAAAATCATTTTTTCGAAATTTTCCAAGGGGGGAGCGGCGGCGAAAAAATATGATTTTTTTTCGATATCTTCGGATTTCCCCAAAATGCTTGTAATTCGATTCAGACGTTCTCCAATAATACTTTTAATGAAACTCCGGCTTCAAATTCGTGCTTCTTCCTCATTTAAACAAACATTTTGCTTAATTAATAGGAGAAAATCAAACCTTGATTTTTTTTTTCTTACATTATCTCTTTTAACATAATTTTGTTGCAAATATTGAACTCCAAAATATCAGGAAACAGTGTCCAAATGATTAACTTAGTACCAAGACAGCATTATATGTAATAAAACAGTTCTTTTCTGATAGGAAAAAAGATTCGGGAACAGATACGTATTTGATTTCAAGAGAGGAAAAATATTTCGAAAAAGTAAGCATTTTCAATATTTAAAATTCGAATATTTTTGCATTAAGCAGATTTCTTTTAAAATTTTTGTGAATGTGTACTCAGTTTGAATCAAAAATAATTATTAGAAGCACAGTTCTTCTAGAATACGACTTTGAAAAAAAATCATTTTTTCGAAATTTTCCAAGGGGGGAGCGGCGGCGAAAAAATATGATTTTTTTTCGATATCTTCGGATTTCCCCAAAATGCTTGTAATTCGATTCAGACGTTCTCCAATAATACTTTTAATGAAACTCCGGCTTCAAATTCGTGCTTCTTGCTCATTTAAACAAACATTTTGCTTAATTAATAGGAGAAAATCAAACCTTGATATTTTTTTCTTACATCATCTCTTTTAACATAATTTTGTTGCAAATATTGAACTCCAAAATATCAGGAAACAGTGTCCAAATGCTTAACTTAGTACGTAGACAGCATTATATGTAATAAAACAGTTCTTTTCTGGTAAGAAAAAAAGATTCGGGAACAGATACGTATTCGATTTCAAGAGTGGAAAAATATTTCGAAAAAGTAAGCATTTTCAATATTTAAAATTCGAATATTTTTTGCATTAAGCAGATTTCTTGTAACATTTTTGTGAATTTGTACTCAGTTTGAATCAAAAATTAATATTAGAAGCACAGTTCATCTAGAATACGACTTTGAAAAAAAATCATTTTTTCGAAATTTCCCAAGGGGGGAGCGGCGGCGAAAAAATATGATTTTTTTTCGATATCTTCGGATTTCCCCAAAATGCTTGTAATTCGATTCAGACGTTCTCCAATAATACTTTTAATGAAACTCCGGCTTCAAATTCGTGCTTCTTGCTCATTTAAACGAACATTTTGCTAATTAATAGGAGAAAATCAAACCTTGATATTTTTTTCTTACATCATCTCTTTTAACATAATTTTGTTGCAAATATTGAACTCCAAAATATCAGGAAACAGTGTCCAAATGATTAACTTAGTACCAAGACAGCATTATATGTAATAAAACAGTTCTTTTCTGGTAGGAAAAAAGATTCGGGAACAGATACGTATTCGATTTCAAGAGTGGAAAAATATTTCGAAAAAGTAAGAATTTTCTATATTTAAAATTCGAATATTTTTTGCATTAAGCAGATTTCTTGTAAAATTTTTGTGAATTTGTACTCAGTTTGAATCAAAAATTAATATTAGAAGCACAGTTCATCTAGAATACGACTTTGAAACAAAATCATTTTTTCGAAATTTTCCAAGGGGGGAGCGGCGGCGAAAAAATATGATTTTTTTTCGATATCTTCGGATTTCCCCAAAATGCTTGTAATTCGATTCAGACGTTCTCCAATAATACTTTTAATGAAACTCCGGCTTCAAATTCGTGCTTCTTCCTCATTTAAACAAACATTTTGCTTAATTAATAGGAGAAAATCAAACCTTGATTTTTTTTTTCTTACATTATCTCTTTTAACATAATTTTGTTGCAAATATTGAACTCCAAAATATCAGGAAACAGTGTCCAAATGCTTAACTTAGTACGAAGACAGCATTATATGTAATAAAACAGTTCTTTTCTGGTAAGAAAAAAAGATTCGGGAACAGAGTAGAAAAATATTTCGAAAAAGTAAGCATTTTCAATATTTAAAATTCGAATATTTTTTGCATTAAGCAGTTTTCTTGTAAAATTTTTGTGAATTTGTACTCAGTTTGAATCAAAAATTAATATTAGAAGCACAGTTCATCTAGAATATGACTTTGAAAAAAAATCATTTTTTCGAAATTTTCCAAGGGGGGAGCGGCGGCGAAAAAATATGATTTTTTTTCGATATCTTCGGATTTCCCCAAAATGCTTGTAATTCGATTCAGACGTTCTCCAATAATACTTTTAATGAAACTCCGGCTTCAAATTCGTGCTTTTTGCTCATTTAAACAAACATTTCGCTTAATTAATAGGAGAAAATCAAACGTTGATTTTTTTTTTTACATTATCTCTTTTAACATAATTTTGTTGCAAATATTGAACTCCAAAATATCAGGAAACAGTGTCCAAATGCTTAACTTAGTACCTAGACAGCATTATATGTAATAAAACAGTTCTTTCCAGGTAAGAAAAAAGATTCGGGAACAGATACGTATTCGATTTCAAGAGTGGAAACATATTTCGAAAAAGTAAACATTTTCTATATTTAAAATTCGAATATTTTTTGCATTAAGCAGATTTCTTGTAAAATTTTTGTGAATTTGTACTCAGTTTGAACCAAAAATTAATATTAGAAGCACAGTTCATCTAGAATACGACTTTGAAAAAAAATCATTTTTTCGAAATTTTCCAAGGGGGGAGCGGCGGCGAAAAAATATGATTTTTTTTCGATATCTTCGGATTTCCCCAAAATGCTTGTAATTCGATTCAGACGTTCTCCAATAATACTTTTAATGAAACTCCGGCTTCAAAATCCTGCTTCTTGCTCATTTAAACAAACATTTTGCTTAATTAATAGGAGAAAATCAAACCTTGATTTTTTTTTCTTACATCATCTCTTTTAACATAATTTTGTTGCAAATATTGAACTCCAAAATATCAGGAAACAGTGTCCAAATGCTTAACTTAGTACCTAGACAGCATTATATGTAATAAAACAGTTCTTTTCTGATAGGAAAAAAGATTCGGTAACAGATACGTATTCGATTTCAAGAGTGGAAAAATATTTCGAAAAAGTAAGCATTTTCAATATTTAAAATTCGAATATTTTTTGCATTAAGCAGATTTCTTGTAAAATTTTTGTGAATTTGTACTCAGTTTGAATCAAAAATTAATATTAGAAGCACAGTTCATCTAGAATACGACTTTGAAAAAAAATCATTTTTTCGAAATTTTTCAAGGGGGGAGCGGCGGCGAAAAAATATGATTTTTTTTTCGATATCTTCGGATTTCCCCAAAATGCTTGTAATTCGATTCAGACGTTCTCCAATAATACTTTTAATGAAACTTCGGCTTCAAAATCGTGCTTCTTGCTCATTTAAACAAATATTTTGCTTAATTAATAGGAGAAAATCAAACCTTGATTTTTTTTTTCTTACATCATCTCTTTTAACATAATTTTGTTGCAAATATTGAACTCCAAAATATCAGGAAACAGTGTCCAAATGCTTAACTTAGTACCTAGGCAGCATTATATGTAATAAAACAGTTCTTTTCTGGTAAGAAAAAAAGATTCGGGAACAGATACGTATTCGATTTCAAGAGTGGAAAAATATTTCGAAAAAGTAAGCATTTTCAATATTTAAAATTCGAATATTTTTTGCATTAAGCAGATTTCTTGTAAAATTTTTGTGAATTTGTACTCAGTTTGAATCAAAAATTAATATTAGAAGCACAGTTCATCTAGAATACGACTTTGAAAAAAAAATCATTTTTTCGAAATTTTCCAAGGGGGGAGCGGCGGCGAAAAAATATGATTTTTTTTCGATATCTTCGGATTTCCCCAAAATGCTTGTAATTCGATTCAGACGTTCTCCAATAATACTTTTAATGAAACTTCGGCTTCAAAATCGTGCTTCTTGCTCATTTAAACAAACATTTTGCTTAATTAATAGGAGAAAATCAAACCTTGATTTTTTTTCTTACATCATCTCTTTTAACATAATTTTGTTGCAAATATTGAACTCCAAAATATCAGGAAACAGTGTCCAAATGCTTAACTTAGTACCTAGACAGCATTATATGTAATAAAACAGTTCTTTTCTGGTAAGAAAAAAAGATTCGGGAACAGATACGTATTCGATTTCAAGAGTGGAAAAATATTTCGAAAAAGTAAGCATTTTCTATATTTAAAATTCGAATATTTTTTGCATTTAGCAGATTTCTTGTAAAATTTTTGTGAATTTGTACTCAGTTTGAATCTAAAAATTAATATTAGAAGCACAGTTCATCTAGAATACGACTTTGAAAAAAATCATTTTTTCGAAATTTTCCAAGGGGGGAGCGGCGGCGAAAAAATATGATTTTTTTTCGATATCTTCGGATTTCCCCAAAATGCTTGTAATTCGAATCAGACGTTCTCCAATAATACTTTTAATGAAACTTCGGCTTCAAAATCGTGCTTCTTGCTCATTTAAACAAACATTTTGCTTAATTAATAGAAGAAAATCAAACCTTGATTTTTTTTTTCTTACATCATCTCTTTTAACATAATTTTGTTGCAAATATTGAACTCCAAAATATCAGGAAACAGCGTCCAAATGCTAACTTAGTACCTAGACAGCATTATATGTAATAAAACAGTTCTTTTCTGATAAGAAAAAAGATTCGGGAACAGATACGTATTCGATTTCAAGAGTGGAAAAATATTTCGAAAAAGTAAGCATTTTCAATATTTAAAATTCGAATATTTTTTGCATTAAGCAGATCTCTTGTAAAATTTTTGTGAATTTGTACTCAGTTTGAATCAAAAATTAATTTAGAAGCACAGTTCATCTAGAATACGACTTTGAAAAAAAAAATCATTTTTCGAAATTTTCAAAGGGGGGAGCGGCGGCGAAAAAATATGATTTTTTTTTCGATATCTTCGGATTTCCCCAAAATGCTTGTAATTCGATTCAGACGTTCTCCAATAATACTTTTAATGAAACTTCGACTTCAAAATCGTGCTTCTTGCTCATTTAAACAAAATTGCTTAATTAATAGGAGAAAATCAAACCTTGATTTTTTTTTCTTACATCATCTCTTTTAACATAATTTTGTTGCAAATATTGAACTCCAAAATATCAGGAAACAGTGTCCAAATGCTTAACTTAGTACCTAGACAGCATTATATGTAATAAAACAGTTCTTTTCTGGTAAGAAAAAAAGATTCGGGAACAGATACGTATTCGAATATTTCGAAAAAGTAAGCATTTTCTATATTTAAAATTCGAATATTTTTTGCATTAAGCAGATTTCTTGTAAAGTTTTTGTGAATTTGTACTCAGTTTGAATCAAAAATTAATATTAGAAGCACAGTTCATCTAGAATACGACTTTGAAAAAAAATCATTTTTTCGAAATTTTCCAAGGGGGGAGCGGCGGCGAAAAAATATGATTTTTTTCGATATCTTCGGATTTAACCAAAATGCTTGTAATTCGATTCAGACGTTCTCCAATAATACTTTTAATGAAACTCCGGCTTCAAAATCGTGCTTCTTGCTCATTTAAACAAATATTTTGCTTAATTAATAGGAGAAAATCAAACCTTGATTTTTTTTTCTTACATCATCTCTTTTAACATAATTTTGTTGCAAATATTGAACTCCAAAATATCAGGAAACAGTGTCCAAATGCTTAACTTAGTACCTAGGCAGCATTATATGTAATAAAACAGTTCTTTTCTGGTAAGAAAAAAAGATTCGGGAACAGATACGTATTCGATTTCAAGAGTGGAAAAATATTTCGAAAAAGTAAGCATTTTCTATATTTAAAATTCGAATATTTTTTGCATTAAGCAGTTTTCTTGTAAAATTTTTGTGAATTTGTACTCAGTTTGAATCAAAAATTAATATTAGAAGCACAGTTCATCTAGAATACGACTTTGAAAAAAATCATTTTTTCGAAATTTTCCAAGGGGGGAGCGGCGGCGAAAAAATATGATTTTTTTTCGATATCTTCGGATTTCCCCAAAATGCTTGTAATTCGATTCAGACGTTCTCCAATAATACTTTTAATGAAACTCCGGCTTCAAATTCGTGCTTCTTGCTCATTTAAACAAACATTTTGCTTAATTAATAGGAGAAAATCAAACCTTGATTTTTTTTTCTTACATCATCTCTTTTAACATAATTTTGTTGCAAATATTGAACTCCAAAATATCAGGAAACAGTGTCCAAAAGCTTAACTTAGTACCTGGACAGCATTATATGTAATAAAACAGTTCTTTTCTGGTAAGAAAAAAAGATTCGGGAACAGATACTTATTCGATTTCAAGAGTGGAAAAATATTTCGAAAAAGTAAGCATTTTCTATATTTAAAATTCGAATATTTTTTGCATTAAGCAGATTTCTTGTAAAATTTTTGTGAATTTGTACTCAGTTTGAATCAAAAATTAATATTAGAAGCACAGTTCATCTAGAATACGACTTTGAAAAAAAGTCATTTTTTCGAAATTTTCCAAGGGGGGAGCGGCGGCGAAAAAATATGATTTTTTTCGATATCTTCGGATTTCCCCAAAATGCTTGTAATTCGATTCAGACGTTCTCCAATAATACTTTTAATGAAACTCCGGCTTCAAATTCGTGCTTCTTGCGCATTTAAACAAACATTTCGCTTAATTAGTAGGAGAAAATCAAACCTTGATTTTTTTTTCTTACATCATCTCTTTTTACATAATTTTGTTGCAAATATTGAACTCCAAAATATCAGGAAACAGTGTCCAAATGCTTAACTTAGTACCTAGACAGAATTATATGTAATAAAACAGTTCTTTTCTGGTAAGAAAAAAAGATTCGGGAACAGATACGTATTCGATTTCAAGAGTGGAAAAATATTTCGAAAAAGTAAGCATTTTCAATATATAAAATTCGAATATTTTTTGCATTAAGCAGATTTCTTGTAAAATTTTTGTGAATTTGTACTCAGTTTGAATCAAAAATTAATATAAGAAGCACAGTTCATCTAGAATATGATTTGAAAAAAAATCATTTTTTCGAAATTTTCCAAGGGGGGAGCGGCGGCGAAATAATATGATTTTTTTTCGATATCTTCGAATTTCCCCAAAATGCTTGTAACTCGATTCAGACGTTCTCCAATAATACTTTTAATGAAACTCCGGCTTCAAATTCGTGCTTCTTGCTCATTTAAACAAACATTTTGCTTAATTAATATTAGAAAATCAAACCTTGATTTTTTTTTCTTACATCATCTCTTTTAACATAATTTTGTTGCAAATATTGAACTCCAAAATATCAGGAAACAATGTCCAAATGCTTAACTAGTACCTAGACAGCATTATATGTAATAAAACAGTTCTTTTCTGGTAAGAAAAAAAGATTCGGGAACAGATACGTATTCGATTTCAAGAGTGGAAAAATATTTCAAAAAAGTAAGCATTTTCTATATTTAAAATTCGAATATTTTTTGCATTAAGCAGATTTCTTGTAAATTTTTTGTGAATTTGTACTCAGTTTGAATCAAAAATTAATATTAGAAGCACAGTTCATATAGAATACGACTTTGAAAAAAAAATCTTTTTTTTCGAAATTTTCCAAGGGGGGAGCGGCGGCGAAAAAATATGATTTTTTTTCTATATCTTCGGATTTCCCCAAAATGCTTGTAATTCGATTCAGACGTTCTCCAATAATACTTCTAATGAAACTCCGGCTTCAAAATCGTGCTTCTTGCTCATTTAAAGAAACATTTTGCTTAATTAATAGGAGAAAATCAAACCTTGATTTTTTTTTCTTTCATCATCTCTTTTAACATAATTTTGTTGCAAATATTGAACTCCAAAATATCAGGAAACAGTGTCCAAATGCTTAACTTAGTACCTAGACAGCATTATATGTAATAAAACAGTTCTTTTCTTGTAGGAAAAAAGATTCGGGGACAGATACGTATTCGATTTCAAGAGTGGAAAAATATTTCGAAAAAGTAAGCATTTTCTATATTTAAAATTCGAATATTTTTTGCATTAAGCAGATTTCTTGTAAAATTTTTGTGAATTTGTATTCAGTTTGAATCAAAAATTAATATTAAAAGCACAGTTCATCTAAAATATGACTTTGAAAAAAAATCATTTTTTCGAAATTTTCAAAGGGGGGAACGGCGGCGAAAAAATATGATTTTTTTTTCGATATCTTCGGATTTCCCCAAAATGCTTGTAATTCGATTCAGACGTTCTCCAATAATACTTTTAATGAAACTCCGGCTTCAAAATCGTGCTTCTTGCTCATTTAAACAAACATTTTGCTTAATTAATAGGAGAAAATCAAACCTTGATTTTTTTTTCTTCCATCATCTCTTTTAACATAATTTTGTTGCAAATATTGAACTCCAAAATATCAGGAAACAGTGTCCAAATGCTTAACTTAGTACCTAGACAGCATTATATGTAATAAAACAGTTCTTTTCTGGTAAGAAAAAAAGATTCGGGAACAGATACGTATTCGATTTCAAGAGTGGAAAAATATTTCGAAAAGTAAGCATTTTCAATATTTAAAATTCGAATATTTTTTACATTAAGCAGATTTCTTGTAAAATTTTTGTGAATTTGTACTCAGTTTGAATCAAAAATTAATATTAGAAGCAAAGTTCATCTAGAATATGACTTTGAAAAAACATCATTTTTACGAAATTTTCAAAGGGGGGAGCGGCGGCGAAAAAATATGATTTTTTTTCGATATCTTCGGATTTCCCCAAAATGCTTGTAATTCTCATTTAATGTAATTGCTAATTTAAACAAACATTTTGCTTAATTAATAGGAGAAAATCAAACCTTGATTTTTTTTTCTTACATCATCTCTTTTAACATAATTTTGTTGCAAATATTGAACTCCAAATTATCAGGAAACAGTGTCCAAATGCTTAACTTAGTACCTAGACAGCATTATATGTAACAAAACAGTTCTTTTCTGGTAAGAAAAAAAGATTCGGGAACAGATACGTATTCGATTTCAAGAGTGGAAAAATATTTCGAAAAAGTAAGCATTTTCAATATTTAAAATTCGAATATTTTTTGCATTAAGCAGATTTCTTGTAAAATTTTTGTGAATTTGTACTCAGTTTGAATCAAAAATTAATATTAGAAGCACAGTTCATCTAGAATATGACTTTGAAAAAAAATCATTTTTTCGAAATTTTCAGAGGGGGGAGCGGCGGCGAAAAAATATGATTTTTTTTCGATATCTTCGGATTTCCCCAAAATGCTTGTAATTCGATTCAGACGTTCTCCAATAATACTTTTAATGAAACTCCGGCTTCAAAATCGTGCTTCTTGCTCGTTTAAACAAACATTTCGCTTAATTAATAGGAGAAAATCAAACCTTGATTTATTTTTTCTTACATCATCTCTTTTTACATAATTTTGCTGCAAATATTGAACTCCAAAATATCAGGAAACAGTGTCCAAATGCTTAACTTCGACTTCAAAATCGTGCTTCTTGCTCATTTAAACAAAATTGCTTAATTAATAGGAGCAAATCAAACCTTGATTTTTTTTTCTTACATCATCTCTTTTAACATAATTTTGTTGCAAATATTCAACTCCAAATTATCAGGAAACAGTGTCCAAATGCTTAACTTAGTACCTAGACAGCATTATATGTAATAAAACAGTTCTTTTCTGGTAAGAAAAAAAGATTCCGGAACAGATACGTATTCAATTTCAAGAGTGGAAAAATATTTCGAAAAAGTAAGCATTTTCTATATTTAAAATTCGAATATTTTTTGCATTAAGCAGTTTTCTCGGAAAATTTTTGTGAATTTGTACTCAGTTTGAATCAAAAACTAATATTAGAAGCACAGTTCATCTAGAATATGACTTTGAAAAAAAATCATTTTTTCGAAATTTTCCAAGAGGGGAGCGGCGACGAAAAAATATGATTTTTTTTCAATATCTTCGGATTTCCCCAAAATGCTTGTAATTCGATTCAGACGTTCTCCAATAATACTTTTAATGAAACTCCGGCTTCAAATTCGTGCTTCTTGCTCATTTAAACAAACATTTTGCTTAACTAATATTAGAAAATCAAACCTTGATTTTTTTTTCTTACTTCTTACATCATCTCTTTTAACATAATTTTGTTGCAAATATTGAACTCCAAAATATCAGGAAACAGTGTCCAAATGCTTAACTTAGTACCTAGACAGCATTATATGTAATAAAAACAGTTCTTTTCTGGTATGAAAAAGAGATTCGGGAACAGATACGTATTCGATTTCAAGAGTGGAAAAATATTTCGAAAGAGTAAGCATTTTCAATATTTAAAATTCGAATATTTTTTGCATTAAGCAGATTTCTTGTAAATTTTTTTGTGAATTTGTACTCAGTTTGAATCAAAAATTAATATTAGAAGCACAGTTCATCTAGAATATGACTTTGAAAAAAAATCATTTTTTCGAAATTTTCTTATATCTTCGGATTTCCCCAAAATGCTTGTAATTCGATTCAGACGTTCTCCAATAATACTTTTAATGAAACTCCGGCTTCAAAATCGTGCTTCTTGCTCGTTTAAACAAACATTTCGCTTAATTAATAGGAGAAAATCAAACCTTGATTTTTTTTTCTTACATCATCTCTTTTAACATAATTTTGTTGCAAATATTGAACTCCAAAATATCAGGAAACAGTGTCCAAATGCTTAACTTAGTACCTAGACAGCATTATATGTAATAAAACAGTTCTTTTCTGATAGGAAAAAAGATTCGGGAACAGATACGTATTCGATTTCAAGAGCGGAAAAATATTTCGAAAAAGTAAGCATTTTCTATATTTAAAATTCGAATATTTTTTGCATTAATAAGATTTCTTGTAAAATTTTTGTGAATTTGTACTCAGTTTGAATCAAAAATTAATATTAGAAGCACAGTTCATCTAGAATACGACTTTGAAAAAAAATAATTTTTTCGAAATTTTCCAAGGGGGGAGCGGCGGCGAAAAAATATGATTTTTTTTCGATATCTTCGGATTTCCCCAAAATGCTTGTAATTCGTTTCAGACGTTCTCCAATAATACTTTTAATGAAACTCCGGCTTCAAAATCGTGCTTCTTGCTCATTTAAACAAACATTTTGCTTAATTAATAGGAGAAAATCAAACCTTGATATTTTTTTCTTACATCATCTCTTTTAACATAATTTTGTTGCAAATATTGAACTCCAAAATATCAGGAAACAGTGTCCAAATGCATAACTTAGTACCTAGACAGCATTATATGTAATAAAACAGTTCTTTTCTTGTAGGAAAAAAGATTCGGGGACAGATACGTATTCGATTTCAAGAGTGGAAAAATATTTCGAAAAAGTAAGCATTTTCAATATTTAAAATTCGAATATTTTTTGCATTAAGCAGATTCCTTGTAAAATTTTTGTGAATTTGTACTCGGTTTGAATCAAAAATTAATATTAGAAGCACAGTTCATCTAGAATACGACTTTGAAAAAAAATCATTTTTTCGAAATTTTTGCAAGGGGGGAGCGGCGGCGAAAAAATATGATTTTTTTTCGATATCTTCGGATGTCCCCAAAATGCTTGTAATTCGATTCAGACGTTCTCCAATAATACTTTTAATGAAACTCCGGCTTCAAATTCGTGCTTCTTGCTCATTTAAACAAACATTTTGCTTAATTAATAGGAGAAAATCAAACCTTGATTTTTTTTTCTTACATCATCTCTTTTAACATAATTTTGTTGCAAATATTGAACTCCAAAATATCAGGAAACAGTGTCCAAATGCTTAACTTAGTACCTAGACAGCATTATATGTAATAAAACAGTTCTTTTCTGGTAAGAAAAAAAGATTCGGGAACAGATACGTATTCGATTTCAAGAGTGGAAAAATATTTCGAAAAAGTAAGCATTTTCTATATTTAAAATTCGAATATTTTTTGCATTAAGAAGATTTCTTGTAAAATTTTTGTGAATTTGTTCTCAGTTTGAATCAAAAATTAATATTAGAAGCACAGTTCATCTAGAATATGATTTTTTTTCGATATCTTCGGATTTCCCCAAAATGCTTGTAATTCGATTCAGACGTTCTCCAATAATACTTTTAATGAAACTTCGGCTTCAAAATCGTGCTTCTTGCTCATTTAAACAAACATTTTGCTTAATTAATAGGAGAAAATCAAACCTTGATTTTTTTTTCTTACATCATCTCTTTTAACATAATTTTGTTGCAAATATTGAACTCCAAAATATCAGGAAACAGTGTCCAAATGCTTAATATAGTACCTAGACAGCATAATATGTAATAAAACAGTTGTTTTCTGGTAAGAAAAAAAGATTCGGGAACAGATACGTATTCGATTTCAAGAGTGGAAAAATATTTCGAAAAAGTAAGCATTTTCAATATTTAAAATTCGAATATTTTTTGCATTAAGCAGATTTCTTGTAAAATTTTTGTGAATTTGTACTCAGTTTGAATCAAAAATTAATATTAGAAGCACAGTTCATCTAGAATACGACTTTGAAAAAAAATCATTTTTCGAAATTTTCAAAGGGGGGAGCGGCGGCGAAAAATATGATTTTTTTTCGATATCTTCGGATTTCCCCAAAATGCTTGTAATTCGATTCAGACGTTCTCCAATTATACTTTTAATGAAACTCCGGCTTCAAATTCGTGCTTCTTGCTCATTTAAACAAACATTTTGCTAAATAAACATTATCTCTTTTAACATAATTTTGTTGCAAATATTGAACTCCAAAATATCAGGAAACAGTGTCCAAATGCTTAACTTAGTACCTAGACAGCATTATATGTAATAAAACAGTTCTTTTCTGGTAAGAAAAAAAGATTCGGGAACAGATACTTATTCGATTTCAAGAGTGGAAAAATATTTCGAAAAAGTAAGCATTTTCAATATTTAAAATTCGAATATTTTTTGCATTAAGCAGATTTCTTGTAAAATTTTTGTGAATTTGTACTCAGTTTGAATCAAAAATTAATATTTGAAGCACAGTTCATCTAGAATATGAATTTGAAAAAAAATCATTTTTTCCAAATTTTCAAAGGGGGGAGCGGCGGCGAAAAAATATGATTTTTTTTCGATATCTTCGGATTTCCCAAAATGCTTGTAATTCGATTCAGACGTTCTCCAATGATACTTTTAATGCAACTCCGGCTTCAAATTCGTGCTTCTTGCTCATTTAAACAAACATTTCGCTTAATTAATAGGAGAAAATCAAACCTTGATTTTTTTTTCTTACATCATCTCTTTTAACATAATTTTGTTGCAAATATTGAACTCCAAAATATCAGGAAACAGTGTCCAAATGCTTAACTTAGTACCTAGACAGCATTATATGTAATAAAACAGTTCTTTTCTGGTAAGAAAAAAAGATTCGGGAACAGATACGTATTCGATTTCAAGAGTGGAAAAATATTTCGAAAAAGTAAGCATTTTCAATATTTAAAATTCGAATATTTTTTGCATTAAGCAGATTTCTTGTAAAATTTTTGTGAATTTGTACACAGTTTGAATCAAAAATTAATATTAGAAGCACAGTTCATCTAGAATATGACTTTGAAAAAAATAATTTTTTCGAAATTTTCAAAGGGGGGAACGGCGGCGAAAAAATATGATTTTTTTTTCGATATATTCGGATTTCCCCAAAATGCTTGTAATTCGATTCAGACGTTCTCCAATAATACTTTTAATGAAACTCCAGCTTCAAAATCGTGCTTCTTCTCATTTAAACAAACATTTTGCTTAATTAATAGGAGAAAATCAAACCTTGATTTTTTTTCTTACATTATCTCTTTTAACATAATTTTGTTGCAAATATTGAACTCCAAAATATCAGGAAACAGTGTCCAAAGCTTAACTTAGTACCTAGACAGCATTATATGTAATAAAACAGTTCTTTTCTGGTAAGAAAAAAAGATTCGGGAACAGATACGTATTCGATTTCAAGAGTGGAAAAATATTTCGAAAAAGTAAGCATTTTCAATATTTAAAATTCGAATATTTTTCGCATTTAGCAGATTTCTTGTAAAATTTTTGTGAATTTGTTCTCAGTTTGAATCAAAAATTAATATTTAAAGCACAGTTCATCTATGTTTGTTTTTGTTTTTTTGTTTTTTTTTTCGATATCTTAGGATTTCCCCAAAATGCTTGTAATTCGATTCAGACGTTCTCCGATAATACTTTTAATAAAACTCCGGCTACAAATTCGTGCTTCTTGCTCATTTAAACAAACATTTTGCTTAATTAATAGGAGAAAATCAAACCTTGATTTTTTTTTCTTACATCATCTCTTTTAACATAATTTTGTTGCAAATATTGAAGTCCAAAATATCAGGAAACAGTGTCCAAATGCTTAACTTAGTACCTAGACAGCATTATATGTAATAAAACAGTTCTTTTCTGGTAAGAAAAAAAGATTCGGGAACAGATACGTATTCGATTTCAAGAGTGGAAAAATATTTTGAAAAAGTAAGCATTTTCTATATTTAAAATTCGAATTTTTTTTGCATTAAGCAGATTTCTTGTAAAATTTTTGTGAATTTGTTCTCAGTTTGAATCAAAAATTAATATTTAAAGCACAGTTCATCTAGAATATGACTTTGAAAATAAATCATTTTTTCGAAATTTTCCAAGGGGGGAGCGGCGGCGAAAAAATATGATTTTTTTTCGATATCTTCGGATTTCCCCAAAATGCTTGTAATTCGATTCAGACGTTCTCCAATAATACTTTTAATGAAACTTCGGCTTCAAAATCGTGCTTCTTGCTCATTTAAACAAACATTTTGCTTAATTAATAGGAGAAAATCAAACCTTGATTTTTTTTTCTTACATCATCTCTTTTAACATAATTTTGTTGCAAATATTGAACTCCAAAATATCAGGAAACAGTGTCCAAATGCTTAACATAGTACCTAGACAGCATTATATGTAATAAAACAGTTCTTTTCTGGTAAGAAAAAAAGATTCGGGAACAGATACGTATTCGATTTCAAGAGTGGAAAAATATTTCGAAAAAGTAAGCATTTTCAATATTTAAAATTCGAATATTTTTTGCATTAAGCAGATTTCTTGTAAAATTTTTGTGAATTTGTACTCAGTTTGAATCAAAAATTAATATTAGAAGCACAGTTCATCTAGAATACGACTTTGAAAAAAAAATCATTTTTCGAAATTTTCAAAGGGGGGAGCGGCGGCGAAAAAATATGATTTTTTTTCGATATCTTCGGATTTCCCCAAAATGCTTGTAATTCGATTCAGACGTTCTCCAATTATACTTTTAATGAAACTCCGGCTTCAAATTCGTGCTTCTTGCTCATTTAAACAAACATTTTGCTTAATTAATAGGAGAAAATCAAACCTTGATTTTTTTTTCTTACATTATCTCTTTTAACATAATTTTGTTGCAAATATTGAACTCCAAAATATCAGGAAACAGTGTCCAAATGCTTAACTTAGTAACTAGACAGCATTATATGTAATAAAACAGTTCTTTTCTGGTAAGAAAAAAAGATTCGGGAACAGATACGTATTCGATTTCAAGAGTGGAAAAATATTTCGAAAAAGTAAGCATTTTCTATATTTAAAATTCGAATATTTTTTGCATTAAGCAGATTTCTTGTAAAATTTTTGTGAATTTGTACTCAGTTTGAATCAAAAATTAATATTAGAAGCACAGTTCATCTATGTTGAGAAGTAAATGCAACACCACTCACCCTTAAGTGTACAAATCTATTATTACTTCTGTTGTTCTACTACAATTGTTACTTTCCTTAAACGTCATTTCTCTTTTCCTTGTTTTACTTGCATTCTATTAAAGACAACTCAAGATACAACACTTCTTTTATTCTATCTTCTTTAAACTATTGAATCATCCTGATAATCCCAAGATAATTTCAACAGGTTATGGGCCCAGTGTCCCTGATAAATTTTGCAAACCGTTTAATATAATATTTGCAGAAATAATTTCAACAGATTTGTGGATGCAAGTGGATTTAGAAATTAACCTCAACGCACGGAACCATGGCAGCGACAAACACGATGGCATCAATCGAGAGATTGACCGGCAGGGAGAACTACAACACATGGAAATTTGCGGTGAAAACATACTTACAACACGAGGAACTTTGGGATTGTGTGAATGTAGCCGATGGAGAAAATCTGGACCAGAAAAGAGACACAAAAGCGAAAACTAAAATAATTCTTCTGTTGGATCCAGTAATCTACGTTCACATACAGGAAGCGGAATCAGCGAAAGAAGTTTGGCAAAGTCTGGAGAGGGCATTTGATGATTCGGGGTTAAACAGGAAGGTAGGTCTTTTGCGAGAATTGATTAATACAAATCTTGACAACTGCAGCAATGTGGAAGAATATGTCAACAAGATCTTCGCAACAGCACATAAACTTCGCAATATCGGTTTTTTGGTTGATGACGAATGGCTTGGAACACTTCTGCTTGCTGGATTGCCTGAATTGTACAAGCCAATGATAATGGCCATATCATCATCAGTGCGGATTCTATCAAAACAAAAATATTGCCGGATGTAAAGGCATGCGATTCTTCGGCATTTTATTCTACTCACAGCAAGGGTTCATCAAGGTCAAATAAGCAATCTTATACAAAATCCTACGCTAAGGGTCGTAGATGTTTTAAATGCAATAGATACGGCCATATCAGTAAGTTCTGCAAGACGAACAAAAAGGAGAACTACAGCAGCGAAAGCTCAAAAAACAACTTTGCGGCGGCATTTTCTTCAGCAGTGAAATTGGACAATGAGTGCTGGTATATTGACTCAGGGGCTTCGATGCACATGACAAAACATTTTGAGTGGATTTATGACAACAAAAGTCCTTCGGTCTCCACGGTAAAAGTTGCAGATGATAAGACGCTTCAAGTGAAGGGATGTGGCAAGGTTAATATTAAGGTTAGTGGCCTGGAAGGTGAGTATCGTCAAATACAATTTAATAACGTTTTGTATGTGCCTGAGCTGGCATCAAATTTATTATCGGTCAGCCAAATGACAAAAAACGAATGCAAACTAAATTTTTCTGCAACAGGGTGCACAGTACATCAAAACGGTAAACAAGTCTTAAGAGCTTTTCGTGTCAACGACATGTATATGGTTTATGCACAAGCGAATGCACTGGAGGCTTCAAGTTTTCTATGGCATCAACGAACGGGACACCTTAACTTCTCTGATTTGTCCAAGTTGAATGAAAGTACAACAGGAGTTCAGGTGCATGCAGAACCAAAGAATGAGACCGTTTGCACCGTTTGCTTAGAAGGCAAGCAATCTAGGCTTCCGTTCAAGAATGCTGGACGAAGATCATCAAACCTGCTGGATGTAATTCACTCTGATGTGTGTGGACCTATGGAGCACAAATCGCTTGGTGGAGCCAAATATTTTTTAACATTTGTGGACGATAAATCACGCAAAGTAAGTGTCTATTTCATTCATTCTAAGGCTGAAGTTTTTTCAAAATTTAAAGAATATAAGAGCCTAGTGGAAAATCAGTTGAACAGAAGAATTAAGGTCCTGCGGACGGACAACGGTACCGAATTCATCAATGCAGATTTTACCAAGTTCTTAAAGGGACATGGAATAAGACATCAAACGACAAATCCATATACACCTGAGCAGAATGGTCTCGCCGAGCGCATGAATCGAACGCTCATAGAACGCGCAAAGTGCATGTTATTTAACGCAAAATTGGAAAAACAATTTTGGGCAGAAGCTATCTCTACAGCATCTTACATAATAAATCGCTCACCTACGAAAGCTCTTGACTACAAGACACCAGAAGAAATGTGGTGTGGTGTCAAACCGAACATCAGTAATATGAAAGTTTTTGGCTGTAAAGCTATGGTACATGTTCCCCGTGAGAAAAGGTTGAAATGGGATCAGAAGTCAAGAAAGTTAATTTTTGTTGGCTACTGCGATGAGACGAAAGGCTACAGATTTTATGACGAAGGTAAGAAACAAATTATTAAAAGTAGAGATGTTGTATTTTTAGAGAAGGACCATGTAACGATGCCAATGTCCGATCTGCCAGCCAACAAAATTAAGGATGTCATGAACGATTACGAGGACAATGAATGTAATTTGAGCTCAACCACCACACCGAATACATCAGAAATCACCAGTAGCCCTGACGATCAAGACAAAGAATACAGACAACCGAGTAAGATAAAAAACATGCAACCATCTAACTTTGATTTAAGGCCACGAAAACCTAAGACTGTCACCTATGTTTGCCGAAACACAGCTGATCTCTATAATTATGAGAAGGATCCTGAAAGTGTTGAAGAAGCTTTGGCTAGCAAAAGCAACAAGCAGTGGAAAGAGGCTATGGATCGCGAATTTGATTCACTGATTGAGAACGAGACCTGGACACTCTCTGATGTACCGCATGATAAAAATGTTTTGCCGTGCAAATGGGTTTTTAAAACCAAGTTGGACGCAGATGGAAACGTAGTAGCTTACAAGGCGCGATTAGTGGTTAAGGGTTATGAACAACAACACGGAATAGACTATGTGGATGTGTTTGCACCTGTCGTTCGGCAAACTTCCATTCGATATCTCATTGCTCTAGCTGCTCAACACAATCTAAAAATCGAACAGATGGACGCAGTAACGGCGTTTCTTCAGGGAGACATCGATGTGGATCTATACATGTCGCAACCACCGTATTACAAAATTGGTAACCAGGTATGTAAGCTTAAAAAATCTATCTATGGCTTGAAGCAGGCGTCGAGGCTCTGGAATTTGAAATTAGATAACGCTCTTGGCCAGATTGGTCACCAAAAATCCAACATTGACCCATGTATTTATTATAAAGTAAAAAACAACGATTTATTTTTCTTAACAGTTCATGTAGATGATATCCTCCTATTTTTTAATTCTGATGTAACGGCGCTCTCAATTAAGAAAGGATTAAAACAACATTTTAAAATGAAAGATCTTGGTGAAGCCAATTTTTGTTTGGGATTGCGAATAAGCCGAAAAAATGAAGAAATTTACGTAGATCAAACCAGATACATCGAGCAAGTATTGAAGAGGTTCGGTATGAGCGAGTGTAAACCTTCCTGTACCCCTATGGATCCAAATGTTAAACTCCAAAGCACCAAAGATAACGTTGCAACGAACATTGCCTACCAGGAGGCTATTGGTAGTCTTCTTTACATATCGCAAGGGACGCGGCCTGATATTTGCTACACGGTTAATTACCTTAGTCGCTTCAATAAGAATCCTAATTCTCTACACTGGATGGCAGTGAAAAGACTGATGAGGTACTTGCAGTACACAAAGCATTTGAAGCTGCGATATAAGATGTCAGATGAAGACATCACTGGTTATTTTGATGCTGACTGGGCATCGAATTCAGAAGATCGGAAATCCTGTACTGGCTATATATTTTTATTTCAAGGAGCTGGTATCTCGTGGAACTCAAGAAGACAACCGACTATAGCTTTATCGACAACAGAAGCAGAGTATATGTCCATCTCATCTGCAACCCAAGAAGCATTGTGGTTGAAACAGCTACAAGCTGAGTTACAGCCGGAGTTGGAGAAAACACCTCTTAAACTGTTCTGCGATAACCAAAGCGCTATTAAGTTGACGAAATTGCAAGGATACAGTGCACGCAGTAAACATATAGATGTCCGTCATCACTTCATCCGGGATCGAGTCGCAAGTGGAGAACTTTCCATCGTATTTATAGACACAAACCAAATGACAGCCGACATTCTCACCAAAGCTGTTCCTAGAGAAAAGCATCGAAATTGCGCAATCGCAATGGGGTTGCATTTAAGGGAGGATGTTGAGGAGTAAATGCAACACCACTCACCCTTAAGTGTACAAATCTATTATTACTTCTGTTGTTCTACTACAATTGTTACTTTCCTTAAACGTCATTTCTCTTTTCCTTGTTTTACTTGCATTCTATTAAAGACAACTCAAGATACAACACGTCTTTTATTCTATCTTCTTTAAACTATTAAATCATCCTGATAATCCCAAGATAATTTCAACAATCTAGAATACGACTTTGAAAAAAAATCATTTTTTCGAAATTTTCCAAGGGGGGAGCGGCGGCGAAAAAATATGATTTTTTTTCGATATCTTCGGATTTCCCCAAAATGCTTGTAATTCGATTCAGACGTTCTCCAATAATACTTTTAATGAAACTCCGGCTTCAAAATCGTGCTTCTTGCTCATTTAAACAAACATTTTGCTTAATTAATATGAGAAAATCAAACCTTGATTTTTTTTTCTTACATCATCACTTTTAACATAATTTTGTTGCAAATATTGAACTCCAAAATATCAGGAAACAGTGTCCAAATGCTTAACTTAGTACCTAGACAGCATTATATGTAATAAAACAGTTCTTTTCTGGTAAGAAAAAAAGATTCGGGAACAGATACGTATTCGATTTCAAGAGTGGAAAAATATTTCGAAAAAGGAAGCATTTTCTATATTTAAAATTCGAATATTTTTTGCATTAAGCAGATTTCTTGTAAAATTTTTGTGAATTTGTACTCAGTTTGAATCAAAAATTAATATTAGAAGCACAGTTCATCTAGAATACGACTTTGAAAAAAAATCATTTTTTCGAAATTTTCCAAGGGGGGAGCGGCGGCGAAAAAATATGATTTTTTTTCGATATCTTCGGATTTCCCCAAAATGCTTGTAATTCGATTCAGACGTTCTCCAATAATACTTTTAATGAAACTCCGGCTTCAAAATCGTGCTTCTTGCTCGTTTAAACAAACATTTCGCTTAATTAATAAGAGAAAATCAAACCTTGATTTTTTTTTCTTACATCATCTCTTTTTACATAATTTTGTTGCAAATATTGAACTCCAAAATATCAGGAAACAGTGTCCAAATGCTTAACTTAGTACCTAGACAGCATTATATGTAATAAAACAGTTCTTTTCTGGTAAGAAAAAAAGATTCGGGAACAGATACGTATTCGATTTCAAGAGTGGAAAAATATTTCGAAAAAGTAAGCATTTTCTATATTTAAAATTCGAATATTTTTTGCATTAAGCAGATTTCTTGTAAAATTTTTGTGAATTTGTACTCAGTTTGAATCAAAAATTAATATTAGAAGCACAGTTCATCTAGAATATGACTTTGAAAAAAAATTATTTTTTCGAAATTTTCCAAGGGGGGAGCGGCGGCGAAAAAATATGATTTTTTTTCGATATCTTCGGATTTCCCCAAAATGCTTGTAATTCGATTCAGACGTTCTCCAATAATACTTTTAATGAAACTCCGGCTTCAAATTCGTGCTTCTTGCTCATTTAAACAAACATTTCGCTTAATTAATAGGAGAAAATCAAACCTTGATTTTTTTTTCTTACATCATCACTTTTAACATAATTTTGTTGCAAATATTGAACTCCAAAATATCAGGAAACAGTGTCCAAATGCTTAACTTAGTACCTAGACAGCATTATATGTAATAAATCAGTTCTTTTCTGGTAGGAAAAAAGATTCGGGAACAGATACGTATTCGATTTCAAGAGTGGAAAAATATTTCGAAAAAGTAAGCATTTTCAATATTTAAAATTCGAATATTTTTTGCATTAAGCAGTTTTCTTGTAAAATTTTTGTGAACTTGTACTCAGTTTGAATCAAAAATTAATATAAGAAGCACAGTTCATCTAGAATACGACTTTGAAAAAAAATCATTTTTTCGAAATTTTCAAAGGGGGGAGCGGCGGCGAAAAAATATGATTTTTTTTCGATATCTTCGGATTTCCCCAAAATGCTTGTAATTCGATTCAGACGTTCCCCAATAATACTTTTTATGAAACTCCGGCTTCAAATTCGTGCTTCTTGCTCATTTAAATAAACATTTCGCTTAATTAATAGGAGAAAATCAAACCTTGATGAATTTTTTCTTACATTATCTCTTTTAACATAATTTTGTTGCAAATATTGAACTCCAAAATATCAGGAAACAGTGTCCAAATGCTTAACTAAGTACCTAGACAGCATTATATGTAATAAAACAGTTCTTTTCTGGTAAGAAAAAAAGATTCGGGAACAGATACGTATTCGATTTCAAGAGTGGAAAAATATTTCGAAAAAATAGTATAGTACCTAGACAGCATTATATGTAATAAAACAGTTCTTTTCTGGTAGGAAAAATGATTCGGGGACAGATACGTATTCGATTTCAAGAGTGGAAAAATATTTCGAAAAAGTAAGCATTTTCTATATTTAAAATTCGAATATTTTTTGCATTAAGCAGATTTCTTGTAAAATTTTTGTGAATTTGTACTCAGTTTGAATCAAAAATTAATATTAGAAGCACAGTTCATCTAGAATACGATTTTGAAAAAAAAATCATTTTTTCGAAATTTTCCAAGGGGAGAGCGGCGGCGAAAAAATGTGATTTTTTTTCGATATCTTCGGATTTCCCCAAAATGCTTGTAATTCGATTCAGACGTTCTCCAATAATACTTTTAATGAAACTTCGGCTTCAAATTCGTGCTTCTTGCTCATTTAAACAAACATTTTGCTTAATTAATAGGAGAAAATCAAACCTTGATTTTTTTTTCTTACATCATCTCTTTTAACATAATTTTGTTGCAAATATTGAACTCCAAAATATCAGGAAACAGTGTCCAAATGCTTAACTTAGTACCTAGACAGCGTTATATGTAATAAAACAGTTCTTTTCTGGTAAGAAAAAAAGATTCGGGAACAGATACGTATTCGATTTCAAGAGTGGAAAAATATTTCGAAAAAGTAAGCATTTTCTATATTTAAAATTCGAATATTTTTTGCATTAAGCAGTTTTCTTGTAAAATTTTTGTGAATTTGTACTCAGTTTGAATCAAAAATTAATATTAGAAGCACAGTTTATCTAGAATATGACTTTGAAAAAAAATCATTTTTTCGAAATTTTCAAAGGGGGGAGCGGCGGCGAAAAAATATGATTTTTTTTCGATATCTTCGGGTCTCCCCAAAATGCTTGTAATTCGATTCAGACGTTCTCCAATAATACTTTTAATTCTCCAATAATACTTTTAATGAAACTCCGGCTTCAAATTCGTGCTTCTTGCTCATTTAAACAAACATTTTGCTTAATTAATAGGAGAAAATCAAACCTTGATTTTTTTTTCTTACATCATCTCTTTTTACATAATTTCGTTGCAAATATTGAACTCCAAAATATCAGGAAACAGTGACCAAATGCTTAACTTAGTACCTAGACAGCATTATATGTAATAAATCAGTTCTTTTCTGGTAGGAAAAAAGATTCGGGAACAGATACGTATTCGATTTCAAGAGTGGAAAAATATTTCGAAAAAGTAAGCATTTTCTATATTTAAAATTCGAATATTTTTTGCATTAAGCAGATTTCTTGTAAAATTTTTGTGAATTTGTTCTCAGTTTGAATCAAAAATTAATATTAGAAGCACAGTTCATCTAGAATACGACTTTGAAAAAAAATCATTTTTTCGAAATTTTCCAAGGGGGGAGCGGCGGCGAAAAAATATGATTTTTTTTCGATATCTACGGATTTCCCCAAAATGCTTGTAATTCGATTCAGACGTTCTCCAATAATACTTTTAATGAAACTCCGGCTTCAAAATCGTGCTTCTTGCTCATTTAAACAAACATTTTGCTTAATTAATAGGAGAAAATAAAACCTTGATTTTTTTTCTTACATCATCTCTTTTTACATAATTTTGTTGCAAATATTGAACTCCAAAATATCAGGAAACAGTGACCAAATGCTTAACTTAGTACCTAGACAGCATTATATGTAATAAATCAGTTCTTTTCTGGTAAGAAAAAAAGATTCGGGAACAGATACGTATTCGATTTCAAGAGTGGAAAAATATTTCGAAAAAGAAAGCAATTTCTAAATTTAAAATTCGAATATTTTTTGCATTAAGCAGATTTCTTGTAAAATTTTTGTGAATTTGTATTCAGTTTGAATCAAAAATTAATATTAGAAGCACAGGACATCTAGAATATGACTTGAAAAAAAAAATTATTTTTTCGAAATTTTCCAAGGGGGGAGCGGCGGCGAAAAATATGATTTTTTTTCGATATCTTCGGATTTCCCCAAAATGCTTGTAATTCGATTCAGACGTTCTCCAATAATACTTTTAATGAAACTCCGGCTTCAAAATCGTGCTTCTAGCTCATTTAAACAAACATTTCGCTTAATTTATAGGAGAAAATCAAACCTTGATTTTTTTTTCTTACATCATCTCTTTTAACATAATTTTGTTGCAAATATTGAACTCCAAAATATCAGGAAACAGTGTCCAAATGCTTAACTTCGTACCTAGACAGCATTATATGTAATAAAACAGTTCTTTTCTGGTAAGAAAAAAAGATTCGGGAACAGATACGTATTCGATTTCAAGAGTGGAAAAATATTTCGAAAAAGTAAGCATTTTCTATATTTAAAATTCGAATATTTTTTGCATTAAGCAGTTTTCTTGTAAAATTTTTGTGAATTTGTACTCAGTTTGAATCAAAATTAATATTAGAAGCACAGTTCATCTAGAATATGACTTTGAAAAAAAATCATTTTTTCGAAATTTTCAAAGGGGGGAGCGGCGGCGAAAAAATATGATTTTTTTTCGATATCTTCGGATTTCCCCAAAATGCTTGTAATTCGATTCAGACGTTCTCCAATAATACTTTTAATGAAACTCCGGCTTCAAAATCGTGCTTCTTCCTCATTTAAACAAACATTTTGCTTAATTAATAGGAGAAAATCAAACCTTGATTTTTTTTTCTTACATTATCTCTTTTAACATAATTTTCTTGCAAATATTGAACTCCAAAATATCAGGAAACAGTGTCCAAATGCTTAACTTAGTACCTAGACAGCATTATATGTAATAAAACAGTTCTTTTCTGATAGGAATGCAGTAAAATACTTAACGTATATTATAAACGGATGTTTGAAATTGAAATATTTCCCTGACGCCTGGAAATTCGCAAAAGTGGTGCCAATTCTTAAAGCTGGAAAAACACCTAATAATGTGGACAGCTATAGGCCTGTTAGTTTGCTCAGTAGTTTAAGTAAAATCTATGAAAAAATACTTAAGGAGAAACTACTAAGATTTATAGATGAGCACGACATATTTCCCGACGAACAGTTCGGCTTTAGAAAATGGCACAGTACTTCCCACCAGGTGCTCAGAATTTGTAAGCATATTAAAACTTCACGTTCTCAAGGTAAATCCACCGGTATGATATTGTTCGATATAGAGAAGGCTTTCGACTCTGTTTGGCACGACGGTTTGATCTTTAAAATGATCAACTTCAATTTCCCCAAATATTTGTGTAAAATAGTCCAGAGCTTTTTGTCGTCCCGTCTTTTTCAAGTCCACGTTAACAATGGTATCTCGAATGATATGCCCGTCCCAATGGGTGCTCCTCAAGGTGCAGTACTGTCACCAATTTTGTACAATTTGTACACGTCAGATTTCCCGAACTTGCCTCAGTGTCAGGCCGCTATCTTTGCTGATGACACAGCAATATTTGCTTCTCATAAATTCGCTCTCAACATTGAGACGAATCTAAACCATGCGATTCAAATATTGGGAAAATATTTCAATAAATGGAAAATTAAATTAAATGGGGATAAAACGCAAGCTATCTTTTTCACCCGAAAAAGAAAAGCTTGTTTTCTACCCAGCACGCAAACGCCACTCCAGCTAAATGGAAAAAATATAGTTTGGGAAAAATCTGTGAAGTATCTGGGCATTTATCTAGACACAAGACTGACATTCAAAGAACATATTACAAGAACGCTGAACAAAGTTAAATTAGCAACTAACATAATGTACCCCTTTATTAACAGGAAGTCGAAGCTAACGAAGGAAAATAAAATAATAATTCTGAAGGTGATCTACCAAGCATTACTTCTATATGGTTGTCCAGTTTGGGGTAATAGCGCTAAATCCCACATTAAACGCTTGCAAGTGTCACAAAATAAAACACTTAAAATGATGCTAAATCTACCATGGCACCACTCAACGATTGATCTCCACGAAAGAGCGAATGTTGAATTGATTTCTGATAGAATTCAAAAGCTGAATACGAAATTTCTGTCGAGCTGTATCTTTGCTGATAATATCCTCGTAAACCAATTGAGCAGTTAAATTACATAGCAAAAAAATATAAAAAATCGTTGTATTCAATTACACACTTCTTTACATTTATTTATCTAATTATTTATTTATTAAGTAATTATTTAATTTATTTATTACTCATTTATTTATTTATTTATTAATTTATTTATATAATTTTTTACAAATTTATTTACTAATTCAAATATTTATTTATTTAATCATTTATATATTTATTTATTTATTTATTTATTTATTTATTTATTTATTAATTTATTTATTTATTTATTTACTTATTTATTTATTATTTTATTTATTTATTTATATATATATATATATATTTAATTATTCGTTTGTTAACTCTTTGATTTGTTATTAATATATACAATTGTTAATTTATCAGTTTGTCATTTTGTTTTCGCTTATGTACATATATTTATTTTTTCTTATTCGTTTATGCAAACGGATGTTTACTTACAATCTAGTCATATTTTTTTTGTTTTTTTTTTTTATTTTATTTTTATATATTTATTCTTTTCTTTTTTTTTTTTTTTGTATTTGCGAAGGGTTTTCACGAATTTCCCTTCCTAACATAACATAATATTTATATTCTAAATTAAAATTTTCCATAACACTTAGATAATATTTCAGTAGGAATATACATTTGTATTGTATCTCTGAATTGTAAAATGTGCGGTAACTCCAGCTTTTTGTAATATTTATTTCGAATAAAATGAATCTATCTATCTATCTATCTTTTCTGATAGGAAAAAAGATTCGGGAACAGATACTTATTCGATTTCAAGAGTGGAAAAATATTTCGAAAAAGTAAGCATTTTCTATATTTAAAATTCGAATATTTTTTGCATTAAGCAGATTTCTTGTAAAATTTTTGTGAATTTGTTCTCAGTTTGAATCAAAAATTATAATTAGAAGCACAGTTCATCTAGAATACGACTTTGAAAAAAAATCATTTTTTCGAAATTTTCCCAGGGGGGGGCGGCGGCGAAGAACTATGATTTTTTTTCGATATCTTCGGATTTCCCCAAAATGCTTGTAATTCGATTCAGACGTTCTCCAATAATACTTTTAATGAAACTCCGGCTTCAAAATCGTGCTTCTTGCTCGTTTAAACAAACATTTCGCTTAATTAATAGGAGAAAATCAACCTTGATTTTTTTTTTCTTACATCATCTCTTTTTACATAATTTTGTTGCAAATATTGAACTCCAAAATATCAGGAACCATTGTCCAAATGCTTAACTTAGTACCTAGACAGCATTATATGTAATAAAACAGTTCTTTTCTGGTAAGAAAAAAAGATTCGGGAACAGATACTTATTCGATTTCAAGAGTGGAAAAATATTTCGAAAAAGTAAGCATTTTCAATATTTAAAATTCGAATATTTTTTGCATTAAGCAGATTTCTTGTAAAATTTTTGTGAATTTGTACTCAGTTTGAATCAAAAATTAATATTAGAAGCACTGTTCATCTAGAATACGACTTTGAAAAAAAATAATTTTTTCGAAATTTTCCAAGGGGGGAGCGGCGGCGAAAAAATATGATTTTTTGTCGATATCTTCGGATTTCCCCAAAATGCTTGTAATTCGATTCAGACGTTCTCCAATAATACTTTTAATGAAACTCCGGCTTCAAAATCGTGCTTCTTGCTCGTTTAAACAAACATTTCGCTTAATTAATAGGAGAAAATCAAACCTTGATTTTTTTTTTCTTACATTATCTCTTTTTACATAATTTTGTTGCAAATATTGAACTCCAAAATATCAGGAAACAGTGTCCAAATGCTTAGCTTAGTACCTAGACAGCATTATATGTAATAAAACAGTTCTTTTCTGGTAAGAAAAAAAGATTCGGGAACAGATACGTATTCGATTTCAAGAGTGGGAAAATATTTCGAAAAAGTAAGCATTTTCGAATATTTTTTGCATTAAGCAGATTTCTTGTAAAATTTTTGTGAACTTGTACTCAGTTTGAATCAAAAATTAATATTAGAAGCACAGGACATCTAGAATATGACTTGAAAAAAAAAATCATTTTTTCGAAATTTTCCAAGGGGGGGGCGGCGGCGAAAAAATATGATTTTTTTTCGATATCTTCGGATTTCCCCAAAATGCTTGTAATTCGATTCAGACGTTCTCCAATAATACTTTTAATGAAACTTCGGCTTCAAAATCGTGCTTCTTGCTCATTTAAACAAACATTTCGCTTAATTAATAGGAGAAAATCAAACCTTGATTTTTTTTTCTTACATCATCTCTTTTAACATAATTTTGTTGCAAATATTGAACTCCAAAATATCAGGAAACAGTGTCCAAATGCTTAACTTAGTACCTAGACAGCATTATTTGTAATAAAACAGTTCTTTTCTGGTTAGAAAAAAAGATTCGGGAACAGATACGTATTCGATTTCAAGAGTGGAAAAATATTTCGAAAAAGTAAGCATTTTCAATATTTAAAATTCGAATATTTTTTGCATTAAGCAGATTTCTTGTAAAATTTTTGTGAATTTGTACTCAGTTTGAATCAAAAATTAATATTAGAAGCACAGTTCATTTAGAATATGACTTTGAAAAAAAATCATTTTTTCGAAATTTTCAAAGGGGGGAGCGGCGGCGAAAAAATATGATTTTTTTTCGATATCTTCGGATTTCCCCAAAATGCTTGTAATTCGATTCAGACGTTCTCCAATAATACTTTTAATGAAACTTCGGCTTCAAAATCGTGCTTCTTGCTCATTTAAACAAACATTTTGCTTAATTAATAGGAGAAAATCAAACCTTGATTTTTTTTTCTTACATCATCTCTTTTAACATAATTTTGTTGCAAATATTGAACTCCAAAATATCAGGAAACAGTGTCCAAATGCTTAACTTAGTACCTAAACAGCATTATATGTAATAAAACAGTTCTTTTCTAGTAGGAAAAAAGATTCGGGGACAGATACGTATTCGATTTCAAGAGTGGAAAAATATTTCGAAAAAGTAAGCATTTTCTATATTTAAAATTCGAATATTTTTGCATTAAGCAGATTTCTTGTAAAATTTTTGTGAATTTGTACTCAGTTTGAATCAAAAATTAATATTAGAAGCACAGTTCATCTAGAATACGACTTTGAAAAAAAAATCATTTTTTCGAAATTTTCCAAGGGGGGAGCGGCGGCGAAAAAATATGATTTTTTTTCGATATCTTCGGATTTCCCCAAAATGCTTGTAATTCGATTCAGACGTTCTCCAATAATACTTTAAATGAAACTCCGGCTTCAAATTCGTGCTTCTTGCTCATTTAAACAAACATTTTGCTTAATTAATAGGAGAAAATCAAAACTTGATTTTTTTTTCTTACATCATCTCTTTTAACATAATTTTGTTGCAAATATTGAACTCCAAAATATCAGGAAACAGTGTCCAAATGCTTAACTTAGTACCTAGACAGCATTATATGTAATTAAACAGTTCTTTTCTGGTAAGAAAAAAAGATTCGGGAACAGATACGTATTCGATTTCAAGAGTGGAAAAATATTTCGAAAAAGTAAGCATTTTCAATATTTAAAATTCGAATATTTTTTGCATTAAGCAGATTTCTTGTAAAATTTTTGTGAATTTGTACTCAGTTTGAATCAAAAATTAATATTAGAGGCACAGTTCTTCTAGAATACGACTTTGAAAATAAATCATTTTTTCGAAATTTTCCAAGGGAGCCGCGAAAAAATATGATTTTTTTTCGATATCTTCGGATTTCCCGAAAATGCTTGTAATTCGATTCAGACGTTCTCCAATAATACTTTTAATGAAACTCCGGCTTCAAAATCGTGCTTCTTGCTCGTTTAAACAAACATTTCGCTTAATTAATAGGAGAAAATCAACCTTGATTTTTTTTTTCTTACATCATCTCTTTTTACATAATTTTGTTGCAAATATTGAACTCCAAAATATCAGGAACCATTGTCCAAATGCTTAACTTAGTACCTAGACAGCATTATATGTAATAAAACAGTTCTTTTCTGGTAAGAAAAAAAGATTCGGGAACAGATACTTATTCGATTTCAAGAGTGGAAAAATATTTCGAAAAAGTAAGCATTTTCAATATTTAAAATTCGAATATTTTTTGCATTAAGCAGATTTCTTGTAAAATTTTTGTGAATTTGTACTCAGTTTGAATCAAAAATTAATATTAGAAGCACTGTTCATCTAGAATACGACTTTGAAAAAAAATCATTTTTTCGAAATTTTCCAAGGGGGGAGCGGCGGCGAAAAAATATGATTTTTTGTCGATATCTTCGGATTTCCCCAAAATGCTTGTAATTCGATTCAGACGTTCTCCAATAATACTTTTAATGAAACTCCAGCTTCAAAATCGTGCTTCTTGCTCGTTTAAACAAACATTTCGCTTAATTAATAGGAGAAAATCACCTTGATTTTTTTTTTCTTACATTATCTCTTTTTACATAATTTTGTTGCAAATATTGAACTCCAAAATATCAGGAAACAGTGTCCAAATGCTTAGCTTAGTACCTAGACAGCATTATATATAATAAAACAGTTCTTTTCTGGTAAGAAAAAAAGATTCGGGAACAGATACGTATTCGATTTCAAGAGTGGAAAAATATTTCGAAAAAGTAAGCATTTTCTATATTTAAAATTCGAATATTTTTTGCATTAAGCAGATTTCTTGTAAAATTTTTGTGAACTTGTACTCAGTTTGAATCAAAAATTAATATTAGAAGCACAGTTCATCTAGAATTTGACTTTGAAAAAAAATCATTTTTTCGAAATTTTCCAAGGGGGGAGCGGCGGCGAAAAAATATGATTTTTTTTCGATATCTTCGGATTTCCCCAAAATGCTTGTAATTCGATTCAGACGTTCTCCAATAATACTTTTAATGAAACTTCGGCTTCAAAATCGTGCTTCTTGCTCATTTAAACAAACATTTCGCTTAATTAATAGGAGAAAATCAAACCTTGATTTTTTTTTCTTACATCATCTCTTTTAACATAATTTTGTTGCAAATATTGAACTCCAAAATATCAGGAAACAGTGTCC
>CAUVXE010000354.1:0-39289 GCA_963555765.1 Orthonevra nobilis
GAATTGGAGGATGTGTTGACCCTTTTACGCGAGCTGCATGTTTTCAAACACAAATTGAATTGAATTCGCTTCCTATGGGGACTTAAGGCCTTAATTTCCTCGGTCAATTGAATCAATAAAAGGTTCTCAGAGCTAAATTTTCAGATTTGTGTTCAGTTAGGGATGCTCGTTATTATAAATATCATAGAAATTGCAAATTCGAGAAAAAAATCAATTTTGAAACCATGGGCTATAGTCCAGCAGAATTAAGCAAAAAATCCTCGCATTTCAAATTTCTGTATTTTTGTCAATAAAAGGTTCTCAGAGCTAAATTTTCAAATTTGTGTTCAGTTAGGGATGCTCGCTATTATAAATATCATAGAAATCGTCATTTGCAAATTCGAGAAAAAAGTCAATTTTGAAACCATGGGCTACAGTCCAGCAGAATTAAGCAAAAAATCCTCGCATTTCAAATTTCTGTATTTTTGTCAATAAAAGGTTCTCAGAGCTAAATTTTCAAATTTGTGTTCAGTTAGGGATGCTCGCTATTATAAATATCATAGAAATCGTCATTTGCAAATTCGAGAAAAAAGTCAATTTTGAAACCATGGGCTATAGTCCAGCAGAATTAAGCAAAAAAGCCTCGCTTTTCAAATTTCTGTATTTTTGTCAGTAATTGATTCGCAGAGCTAAATTTTCAAATTTGTGTTCAGTTAGGGATGCTCGCTATTATAAATATCATAGAAATCGTCATTTGCAAATTCGAGAAAAAAATCAATTTTGAAACCATGGGCTATAGTCCAGCAGATTAAGCCAAAAAGCCTCGCATTTCAAATTTCTGTGTTTTTGTCAATAAAAGGTTCTCAGAGCTAAATTTTCAGATTTATGTTCAGTTAGGGATGCTCGCTATTATAAATATCATAGAAATCGTCATTTGCAAATTCGAGAAAAAAGTCAATTTTGAAACCATGGGCTATAGTCCAGTAGAATTAAGCAAAAAAGCCTCGCATTTCAAATTTCTGTATTTTTGTCAGTAATTGATTCTCAGAGCTAAATTTTCAAATTTGTGTTCAGTTAGGGATGCTCGCTATTATAAATATCATAGAAATCATCATTTGCAAATTCGAGAAAAACGTCAATTTTGAAACCATGGGCTATAGTCCAGCAGATTAAGCCAAAAAGCCTCGCATTTCGAATTTCTGTATTTTTGTCAATAAAAGGTTCTCAGATCTAAATTTTCAGATTTGTGTTCAGTTAGGGATGCTCGTTATTATAAATATCATAGAAATCGTCATTTGCAAATTCGAGAAAAAAATCAATTTTGAAACCATGGGCTACAGTCCAGCAGAATTAAGCAAAAAATCCTCGCATTTCAAATTTCTGTATTTTTGTCAATAAAAGGTTCGCAGAGCTAAATTTTCAGATTTGTGTTCAGTTAGGGATGCTCGTTATTATAAATATCATAGAAATCATCATTTGCAAATTCGAGAAAAAAGTCAATTTTGAAACCATGGGCTATAGTCCAGCAGAATTAAGCAAAAATGCCTCGCATTTCAAATTTCTGTATTTTTGTCAATAAAAGGTTCTCAGAGCTAAATTTTCAGATTTGTGTTCAGTTAGGGATGCTCGCTATTATAAATATCATAGAAATCGTCATTTGCAAATTCGAGAAAAAAGTCAATTTTGAAACCATGGGCTACAGTCCAGCAGAATTAAGCAAAAAAGCCTCGCATTTCAAATTTCTGTATTTTTGTCAGTAATTGATTCTCAGAGCTAAATTTTCAAATTTGTGTTCAGTTAGGGATGCTCGTTATTATAAATATCATAGAAATTGCAAATTCGAGAAAAAAGTCAATTTTGTAACCATGGGCTATAGTCCAGCAGATTAAGCCAAAAAGCCTCGCATTTCAAATTTCTGTATTTTTGTCAATAAAAGGTCCTCAGAGCTAAATTTTCAGATTTATGTTCAGTTAGGGATGCTCGCTTTTATAAATATCATAGAAATCGTCATTTGCAAATTCGAGAAAAAAGTCAATTTTAACCATGGGCTATAGTCCAGCAGAATTAAGCAAAAAAGCCTCGCATTTCAATTTTTTTTTTTGTCAATAAAAGTTTCTCAGAGCTAGATTTTCAGATTTGTGTTCAGTTAGGGATGCTCGCTATTATAAATATCATAGAAATCGTCAACTGCAAATTCGAGAAAAAAGTCAATTTTGAAACCATGGGCTATAGTCCAGCAGAATTAAGCGAAAAAGCCTCGCATTTCAATTTTTTTTTTTTGTCAATAAAAGGTTCTCAGAGCTAGATTTTCAGATTTGTGTTCAGTTAGGGATGCTCGCTATTATAAATATCATAGAAATCGTCATTTGCAAATTCGAGAAAAAAGTCAATTTTGAAACTACAGTCCAGCAGAATTAAGCAAAAAAGCCTCGCATTTCAAATTTCTGTATTTTTGTCAGTAATTGATTCTCAGAGCTAAATTTTCAAATTTGTGTTCAGTTAGGGATGCTCGCTATTATAAATATCATAGAAATCGTCATTTGCAAATTCGAGAAAAAAGTCAATTTTGAAACCATGGGCTACAGTCCAGCAGAATTAAGCAAAAAAGCCTCGCATTTCAAATTTCTGTATTTTTGTCAGTAATTGATTCTCAGAGCTAAATTTTCAAATTTGTGTTCAGTTAGGGATGCTCGCTATTATAAATATCATAGAAATCGTCAACTGCAAATTCGAGAAAAAAGTCAATTTTGAAACCATGGGCTATAGTCCAGCAGAATTAAGCGAAAAAGCCTCGCATTTCATTTTTTTTTTTTTGTCAATAAAAGGTTCTCAGAGCTAGATTTTCAGATTTGTGTTCAGTTAGGGATGCTCGCTATTATAAATATCATAGAAATCGTCATTTGCAAATTCGAGAAAAAAGTCAATTTTGAAACTACAGTTCAGCAGAATTAAGCAAAAAAACCTCGCATTTCAAATTTCTGTATTTTTGTCAGTAATTGATTCTCAGAGCTAAATTTTCAAATTTGTGTTCAGTTAGGGATGCTCGCTATTATAAATATCATAGAAATCGTCATTTGCAAATTCGAGAAAAAAATCAATTTTGAAACTATGGGCTATAGTCCAGCAGATTAAGCCAAAAAGCCTCGCATTTCAAATTTCTGTATTTTTGCCAATAAAAGGTTGTCAGAGCTTAATATTCAAATTTGTGGTCAGTTAACGATGCTCGTAATTATCAATATCATTGAAATCGTCATATACGAATTCGAGAAAAAAATCCATTTTGAAACTATGGGCTATAGTCCAGCAGAATTAAGCAAAAAAGCCTCGCATTTCAAATTTCTGTATTTTTGTCAATAAAAGGTTCTCAGAGATAAATTTTCAGATTTGTGTTCAGTTAGGGATGCTCGTTATTATACTTATCATAGAAATCGTCATTTGCAAATTCGAGAAAAATGTCCATTTTGAAACCATGGGCTATAGTCCAGCAGAATTAAGCAAAAAAGCCTCGCATTACAAATTTCTGTATTTTTGTCAATAAAAGGTTCTCAGAGCTAAATATTCAAATTTGTGTTCAGTTACGGATGCTCGTTATTATAAATATCATAGAAATTGTCATTTGCAAATTCGGGAAAAAAGTCCATTTTGAAACCATGGGCTATTGTCCAGCAGAATTAAGCAAAAAAGCCTCGCATATCAAATTTCTGTATTTTTGTCAATAAAAGGTTCTCAGAGCTAAATATTCAAATTTGTGTTCAGTTACGGATGCTCGTTATTATAAATATCATAGAAATCGTCATTTACAAATTCGAGAAAAAAGTCCATTTTGAAACTATGGGCTATAGTCCAGCAGAATTAAGCAAAAAAGCCTCGCATTTCAAATTTCTGTATTTTGGTCAGTAATAGATTCTCAAAGCTAAATTTTCAAATTTGTGTTCAGTTACGGATGCTCGTTATTATAAATATCATAGAAATCGTCATTTACAAATTCGAGAAAAAAGTCCATTTTGAAACCATGGGCTATAGTCCAGCAGAATTAAGCGAAAAAGCCTCGCATTTCAATTTTTTTTTTTGTCAATAAAAGGTTCTCAGAGCTAGATTTTCAGATTTGTGTTCAGTTAGGGATGCTCGCTATTATAAATATCATAGAAATCGTCATTTGCAAATTCGAGAAAAAAGTCAATTTTGAAACTACAGTCCAGCAGAATTAAGCAAAAAAGCCTCGCATTTCAAATTTCTGTATTTTTGTCAGTAATTGATTCTCAGAGCTAAATTTTCAAATTTGTGTTCAGTTAGGGATGCTCGCTATTATAAATATCATAGAAATCGTCATTTGCAAATTCGAGAAAAAAGTCAATTTTGAAACCATGGGCTACAGTCCAGCAGAATTAAGCAAAAAAGCCTCGCATTTCAAATTTCTGTATTTTTGTCAGTAATTGATTCTCAGAGCTAAATTTTCAAATTTGTGTTCAGTTAGGGATGCTCGCTATTATAAATATCATAGAAATCGTCAACTGCAAATTCGAGAAAAAAGTCAATTTTGAAACCATGGGCTATAGTCCAGCAGAATTAAGCGAAAAAGCCTCGCATTTCAATTTTTTTTTTTGTCAATAAAAGGTTCTCAGAGCTAGATTTTCAGATTTGTGTTCAGTTAGGGATGCTCGCTATTATAAATATCATAGAAATCGTCATTTGCAAATTCGAGAAAAAAGTCAATTTTGAAACTACAGTCCAGCAGAATTAAGCAAAAAAACCTCGCATTTCAAATTTCTGTATTTTTGTCAGTAATTGATTCTCAGAGCTAAATTTTCAAATTTGTGTTCAGTTAGGGATGCTCGCTATTATAAATATCATAGAAATCGTCATTTGCAAATTCGAGAAAAAAATCAATTTTGAAACTATGGGCTATAGTCCAGCAGATTAAGCCAAAAAGCCTCGCATTTCAAATTTCTGTATTTTTGCCAATAAAAGGTTGTCAGAGCTTAATATTCAAATTTGTGGTCAGCTAACGATGCTCGTAATTATCAATATCATTGAAATCGTCATATACGAATTCGAGAAAAAAATCCATTTTGAAACTATGGGCTATAGTCCAGCAGAATTAAGCAAAAAAGCCTCGCATTTCAAATTTCTGTATTTTTGTCAATAAAAGGTTCTCAGAGATAAATTTTCAGATTTGTGTTCAGTTAGGGATGCTCGTTATTATACTTATCATAGAAATCGTCATTTGCAAATTCGAAAAAAATGTCCATTTTGAAACCATGGACTATAGTCCAGCAGAATTAAGCAAAAAAGCCTCGCATTACAAATTTCTGTATTTTTGTCAATAAAAGGTTCTCAGAGCTAAATATTCAAATTTGTGTTCAGTTACGGATGCTCGTTATTATAAATATCATAGAAATCGTCATTTGCAAATTCGGGAAAAAAGTCCATTTTGAAACCATGGGCTATAGTCCAGCAGAATTAAGCAAAAAAGCCTCGCATATCAAATTTCTGTATTTTTGCCAATAAAAGGTTCTCAGAGATATATTTTCAGATTTGTGTTCAGTTAGGGATGCTCGTTATTAAAAATATCATAGAAATCGTCATTTGCAAATTCGAGAAAAAAGTCCATTTTGAAACCATGGGCTATAGTCCAGCAGAATTAAGCAAAAAAGCCTCGCATTTCAAATTTCTGTATTTTGGTCAGTAATAGATTCTCAAAGCTAAATTTTCAAATTTGTGTTCAGTTACGGATGCTCGTTATTATAAATATCATAGAAATCGTCATTTGCAAATTCGAGAAAAAAGTCCATTTTGAAACCATGGGCTATAGTCCAGCAGAATTAAGCAAAAAAGCCTCGCATTTCAAATTTCTGTATTTTTGTCAGTAATTGATTCTCAGAGCTAAATTTTCAGATTTGTGTTCAGTTAGGGATGCTCGTTATTATAAATATCATAGAAATCGTCATTTGCAAATTCGAGAAAAAAGTCAATTTTGAAACCATGGGCTATAGTCCAGCAGAATTAAGCAAAAAAGCCTCGCATATCAAATTTCTGTATTTTTGTCAATAAAAGGTTCTCAGAGCTAAATATTCAAATTTGTGTTCAGTTACGGATGCTCGTTATTATAAATATCATAGAAATCGTCATTTGCAAATTCGAGAAAAAAGTCCATTTTGAAACTATGGGCTATAGTCCAGCAGAATTAAGCAAAAAAGCCTCGCATTTCAAATTTCTGTATTTTGGTCAGTAATAGATTCTCAAAGCTAAATTTTCAAATTTGTGTTCAGTTACGGATGCTCGTTATTATAAATATCATAGAAATCGTCATATATGAATTCGAGAAAAAAGTCCATTTTGAAACCATGGGATATAGTCCAGCAGAATTAAGCAAAAAAGCCTCGCATTTCAAATTTCTGTATTTTTGTCAGTAATTGATTCTCAGAGCTAAATTTTCAGATTTGTGTTCAGTTAGGGATGCTCGTTATTATAAATATCATAGAAATCGTCATTTGCAAATTGGAGAAAAAAGTCCATTTTGAAACCATGGGCTATAGTCCAGCAGAATTAAGCAAAAAAGCCTCGCATTTCAAATTTCTGTATTTTTGTCAATAAAAGGTTCTCAGAGAAAAATTTTCAGATTTGTGTTCAGTTAGGGATGCTCGTTATTATAAATATCTTAGAAATCGTCATTTGCAAATTCGAGAAAAATGTCCATTTTGAAACCATGGGCTATAGTCCAGCAGAATTACGCAAAAAAGCCTCGCATTACAAATTTCTGTATTTTTGTCAATAAAAGGTTGTCAGAGCTTAATATTCAAATTTGTGGTCAGTTAAGGATGCTCGTTATTATCAATATCATTGAAATCGTCATATACGAATTCGAGAAAAAAGTCCATTTTGAAACCATGGGCTATAGTCCAGCAGAATTAAGCAAAAAACCTCGCATTACAAATTTCTGTATTTTTGTCAATAAAAGGTTCTCAGAGCTAAATTTTCAGATTTGTGTTCAGTTAGGGATGCTCGTTATTATAAATATCATAGAAATCGTCATTTGCAAATTCGAGAAAAAAGTCAATTTTGAAACCATGGGCTATAGTCCAGCAGAATTAAGCAAAAAAGCCTCGCATTTCAAATTTCTGTATTTTTGTCAGTAATTGATTCTCAGAGCTAAATTTTCAGATTTGTGTTCAGTTAGGGATGCTCGTTATTATAAATATCATAGAAATCGTCATTTGCAAATTCGAGAAAAAAGTCAATTTTGAAACCATGGGCTATAGTCCAGCAGAATTAAGCAAAAAAGCCTCGCATTTCAAATTTCTGTATTTTGGTCAGTAATAGATTCTCAAAGCTAAATTTTCAAATTTGTGTTCAGTTACGGATGCTCGCTATTATAAATATCATAGAAATCGTCATTTGCAAATTCGAGAAAAAAGTCAATTTTGAAACCATGGGATTCCAGCAGAATTAAGCAAAAAAGCCTCGTATTTCAAATTTCTGTATTTTTGTCAATAAAAGGTTCTCAGAGCTAAATTTTCAGATTTGTGTTCAGTTAGGGATGCTCGTTATTATAAATATCATAGAAATCGTCATTTGCAAATTCGAGAAAAAAGTCCATTTTGAAACCATGGGCTATAGTCCAGCAGAATTAAGCAAAAAAGCCTCGCATTTCAAATTTCTGTATTTTTGTCAATAAAAGGATCTCAGAGATAAATTTTCAGATTTGTGTTCAGCTAGGGATGCTCGTTATTATAAATATCATAGAAATCATCATTTGCAAATTCGAGAGAAATGTCCATTTTGAAACCATGGGCTATAGTCGAGCAGAATTAAGCAAATAAGCCTCGCATTACAAATTTCTGTATTTTTGTCAATAAAATGTTGTCAGAGCTTAATATTCAAATTTGTGGTCAGTTAAGGATGCTCGTTATTATCAATATCATAGAAATCGTCATTTGCAAATTCGGGAAAAAATTCCATTTTGATACAACGGGCTATAGTCCAGCAGAATTAAGCAAAAAAGCCTCGCATATCAAATTTCTGTATTTTTGTCAATAAAAGGTTCTCAGAGCTTAATATTCAAATTTGTGTTCAGTTACGGATGCTCGTTATTATAAATATCATAGAAATCGTCATTTGCAAATTCGGGAAAAAAGTTCATTTTGAAACTATGGGCTATAGTCCAGCAGAATTAAGCAAAAAAACCTCGCATTACAAATTTCTGTATTTTTGTCAATAAAAGGTTGTCAGAGCTTAATATTCAAATTTGTGGTCAGTTAACGATGCTCGTAATTATCAATATCATTGAAATCGTCATATACGAATTCGAGGAAAAAGTCCATTTTGAAACCATGGGCTATAGTCCAGCAGAATTAAGCAAAAAAGCCTCGCATTTCAAATTTCTGTATTTTGGTCAGTAATAGATTCTCAAAGCTAAATTTTCAAATTTGTGTTCAGTTACGGATGCTCGTTATTATAAATATCATAGAAATCGTCATATATGAATTCGAGAAAAAAGTCCATTTTGAAACCATGGGCTATAGTCCAGCAGAATTAAGCAAAAAAGCCTCGCATATCAAATTTCTGTATTTTTGTCAATAAAAGGTTCTCAGAGCTAAATATTCAAATTTGTGTTCAGTTACGGATGCTCGTTATTATAAATATCATAGAAATCGTCATTTGCAAATTCGGGAAAAAAGTCCATTTTGATACAACGGGCTATAGTCCAGCAGAATTAAGCAAAAAAGCCTCGCATTTCAAATTTCTGTATTTTTGTCAATAAAAGGTTCACAGAGCTAAATTTTCAAATTTGTGTTCAGTTAGGGATGCTCGCTATTATAAATATCATAGAAATCGTCATTTGCAAATTCGAGAAAAAAGTCCATTTTGAAACTATGGGCTATAGTCCAGCAGAATTAAGCAAAAAAGCCTCGCATTTCAAATTTCTGTATTTTGGTCAGTAATAGATTCTCAAAGCTAAATTTTCCAATTTGTGTTCAGTTACGGATGCTCGTTATTACAAATATCATAGAAATCGTCATATATGAATTCGAGAAAAAAGTCCATTTTGAAACCATGGGCTATAGTTCAGCAGAATTAAGCAAAAAAGCCTCGCATTTCAAATTTCTGTATTTTTGTCAGTAATTGATTCTCAGAGCTAAATTTTCAGATTTATGATCATAACGAGCATCCCTCGTTATTATAAATATCATAGAAATCGTCATTTGCAAATTCGAGAAAAATGTCCAATTTGAAACCATGGGCTATAGTCCAGCAGAATTAAGCAAAAAAGCCTCGCATTTCAAATTTCTGTACTTTTGTCAGTAATTGATTCTCTGAGCTAAATTTTCAGATTTTTGATCAGTTAGGGATGCTCGTTATTATAAATATCATACAAATCGTCATTTGCAAATTCGGGAAAAAATTCCATTTTGATACAACGGGCTATAGTCCAGCAGAATTAAGCAAAAAAGCCTCGCATATCAAATTTCTGTATTTTTGTCAATAAAAGGTTCTCAGAGCTTAATATTCAAATTTGTGTTCAGTTACGGATGCTCGTTATTATAAATATCATAGAAATCGTCATTTGAAAATTCGGGAAAAAAGTCCATTTTGAAACCATGGGCTATAGTCCAGCAGAATTAAGCAAAAAAGCCTCGCATTTCAAATTTCTGTATTTTTGTCAGTAATTGATTCTCAGAGCTAAATTTTCAGATTTATGATCATAACGAGCATCCCTCGTTATTATAAATATCATAGAAATCGTCATTTGCAAATTCGAGAAAAATGTCCAATTTGAAACCATGGGCTATAGTCCAGCAGAATTAAGCAAAAAAGCCTCGCATTTCAAATTTCTGTACTTTTGTCAGTAATTGATTCTCTGAGCTAAATTTTCAGATTTTTGATCAGTTAGGGATGCTCGTTATTATAAATATCATAGAAATCGTCATTTGCAAATTCGGGAAAAAATTCCATTTTGATACAACGGGCTATAGTCCAGCAGAATTAAGCAAAAAAGCCTCGCATATCAAATTTCTGTATTTTTGTCAATAAAAGGTTCTCAGAGCTTAATATTCAAATTTGTGGTCAGTTAACGATGCTCGTAATTATCAATATCATTGAAATCGTCATATACGAATTCGAGGAAAAAGTCCATTTTGAAACTATGGGCTATAGTCCAGCAGAATTAAGCAAAAAAGCCTCGCATATCAAATTTCTGTATTTTTGTCAATAAAAGGTTCTCAGAGCTAAATTTTCCAATTTGTGTTCAGTTACGGATGCTCGTTATTACAAATATCATAGAAATCGTCATATATGAATTCGAGAAAAAAGTCCATTTTGAAACCATGGGCTATAGTCCAGCAGAATTAAGCAAAAAAGCCTCGCATTTCAAATTTCTGTATTTTTGTCAGTAATTGATTCTCAGAGCTAAATTTTCAGATTTATGATCATAACGAGCATCCCTCGTTATTATAAATATCATAGAAATCGTCATTTGCAAATTCGAGAAAAATGTCCAATTTGAAACCATGGGCTATAGTCCAGCAGAATTAAGCAAAAAAGCCTCGCATTTCAAATTTCTGTACTTTTGTCAGTAATTGATTCTCTGAGCTAAATTTTCAGATTTTTGATCAGTTAGGGATGCTCGTTATTATAAATATCATAGAAATCGTCATTTGCAAATTCGGGAAAAAATTCCATTTTGATACAACGGGCTATAGTCCAGCAGAATTAAGCAAAAAAACCTCGCATTACAAATTTCTGTATTTTTGTCAATAAAAGGTTGTCAGAGCTTAATATTCAAATTTGTGGTCAGTTAACGATGCTCGTAATTATCAATATCATTGAAATCGTCATATACGAATTCGAGGAAAAAGTCCATTTTGAAACCATGGGCTATAGTCCAGCAGAATTAAGCAAAAAAGCCTCGCATTTCAAATTTCTGTATTTTGGTCAGTAATAGATTCTCAAAGCTAAATTTTCAAATTTGTGTTCAGTTACGGATGCTCGTTATTATAAATATCATAGAAATCGTCATATATGAATTCGAGAAAAAAGTCCATTTTGAAACCATGGGCTATAGTCCAGCAGAATTAAGCAAAAAAGCCTCGCATATCAAATTTCTGTATTTTTGTCAATAAAAGGTTCTCAGAGCTAAATATTCAAATTTGTGTTCAGTTACGGATGCTCGTTATTATAAATATCATAGAAATCGTCATTTGCAAATTCGGGAAAAAAGTCCATTTTGATACAACGGGCTATAGTCCAGCAGAATTAAGCAAAAAAGCCTCGCATTTCAAATTTCTGTATTTTTGTCAATAAAAGGTTCTCAGAGCTAAATATTCAAATTTGTGTTCAGTTACGGATGCTCGTTATTATAAATATCATAGAAATCGTCATTTGCAAATTCGGGAAAAAAGTCCATTTTGATACAACGGGCTATAGTCCAGCATAATTAAGCAAAAAAGCCTCGCATTTCAAATTTCTGTATTTTTGTCAATAAAAGGTTCTCAGAGCTAAATTTTCAAATTTGTGTTCAGTTAGGGATGCTCGCTATTATAAATATCATAGAAATCGTCATTTGCAAATTCGAGAAAAAAGTCAATTTTGAAACCATGGGCTATAGTCCAGCAGAATTAAGCAAAAAAGCCTCGCATTTCAAATTTCTGTATTTTGGTCAGTAATAGATTCTCAAAGCTAAATTTTCAAATTTGTGTTCAGTTACGGATGCTCGCTATTGTAAATATCATAGAAATCGTCATTTGCAAATTCGAGAAAAAAGTCAATTTTGAAACCATGGGCTATAGTCCAGCAGACTTAAGCAAAAAGCCTAGCATTACAAATTTCTGTATTTTTGTCAATAAAAGGTTGTCAGAGCTTAATATTCAAATTTGTGGTCAGTTAAGGATGCTCGTTATTATCAATATCATTGTAATCGTCATATATGAATTCGAGAAAAAAGTCCATTTTGAAACCATGGGCTATAGTCCAGCAGAATTAAGCAAAAAAGCCTCGCATTACAAATTTCTGTATTTTTGTCAATAAAAGGTTGTCAGAGCTTAATATTCAAATTTGTGGTCAGTTAAGGATGCTCGTTATTATCAATATCATTGTAATCGTCATATATGAATTCGAGAAAAAAGTCCATTTTGAAACTATGGGCTATAGTCCAGCAGAATTAAGCAAAAAAGCCTCGCATTACAAATTTCTGTATTTTTGTCAATAAAAGGTTGTCAGAGCTTAATATTAAAATTTGTGGTCAGTTAAGGATACTCGTTTTTATCAATATCATTGAAATCGTCATTTGCAAATTCGGGAAAAAAGTCCATTTTGAAACTATGGGCTATAGTCCAGCAGAATTAAGCAAAAAAGCCTCGCATTACAAATTTCTGTATTTTTGTCAATAAAAGGTTGTCAGAGCTTAATATTCAAATTTGTGGTCAGTTAAGGATGCTCGTTATTATCAATATCATTGTAATCGTCATATATGAATTCGAGAAAAAAGTCCATTTTGAAACCATGGGCTATAGTCCAGCAGAATTAAGCAAAAAAGGCTCGCATTACAAATTTCTGTATTTTTGTCAATAAAAGGTTGTCAGAGCTTAATATTCAAATTTGTGGTCAGTTAAGGATGCTCGTTATTATCAATATCATTGTAATCGTCATATATGAATTCGAGAAAAAAGTCCATTTTGAAACCATGGGCTATAGTCCAGCAGAATTAAGCAAAAAAGCCTCGCATTACAAATTTCTGTATTTTTGTCAATAAAAGGTTGTCAGAGCTTAATATTCAAATTTGTGGTCAGTTAAGGATGCTCGTTTTTATCAATATCATTGAAATCGTCATTTGCAAATTCGGGAAAAAAGTCCATTTTGAAACAGCGGGCTATAGTCCAGCAGAATTAAGCAAAAAAGCCTCGCATTTCAAATTTCTGTATTTTTGTCAGTAATTGATTCTCAGAGCTAAATTTTCAGATTTGTGTTCAGTAAGGAATGCTCGTTATTATAAATATCATAGAAATCGTCATTTGCAAATTCGAGAAAAAAGTCCATTTTGAAACTATGGGCTATAGTCCAGCAGAATTAAGCAAAAAAGCCTCGCATTACAAATTTCTGTATTTTTGTCAATAAAAGGATGTCAGAGCTTAATATTCAAATTTGTGGTCAGTTAAAGATGCTCGTTATTATCAATATCATTGAAATCGTCATTTGCAAATTCGGGAAAAAAGTCCATTTTGAAACAACGGGCTATAGTCCAGCAGAATTAAGCAAAAAAGCCTCGCATTTCAAATTTCTGTATTTTTGTCAGTAATTGATTCTCAGAGCTAAATTTTCAGATTTGTGTTCAGTAAGGGATGCTCGTTATTATAAATATCATAGAAATCGTCATATACGAATTTGAGAAAAAAGTCCATTTTGAAACCATGGGCTATAGTCCAGCAGAATTAAGCAAAAAAGCCTCGCATTACAAATTTCTGTATTTTTGTCAATAAAAGGCTGTCAGAGCTTAATATTCAAATTTGTGGTCAGTTAAGGATGCTCGTTATTATTAATATCATTGAAATCGTCATATACGAATTCGAGAAAAAAGTCCGTTTTGAAACCATGGGCTATAGTCCAGCAGAATTAAGCAAAAAAGCCTCGCATTACAAATTTCTGTATTTTTGTCAATAAAAGGTTGTCAGAGCTTAATATTCAAATTTGTGGTCAGTTAAGGATGCTCGTTATTATCAATATCATTGAAGTCGTCATATATGAATTCGAGAAAAAAGTCCATTTTGAAACCATGGGCTATAGTCCAGCAGAATTAAGAAAAAAGCCTCGCATTACAAATTTCTGTATTTTTGTCAATAAAAGGTTGTCAGTGCTTAATATTCAAATTTGTGGTCAGTTAAGGATGCTCGTTATTATCAATATCATTGAAATCGTCATATACGAATGTGAGAAAAAAGTCCATATTGAAACCATGGGCTATAGTCCAGCAGAATTAAGCAAAAAAGCCTCGCATTACAAATTTCTGTATTTTTGTCAATAAAAGGTTGTCAGAGCTTAATTTTCAGATTTGTGTTCAGTTACGGATGCTCGTTATTATCAACATCATAGAAATCCTCATTTGCAAATTCGGGAAAAAAGTCCATTTTGAAACCATAGGCTATAGTCCAGCAGAATTAAGCAAAAAAGCCTCGCATTTCAAATTTCTGTATTTTTGTCAGTAATTGATTCTCAGAGCTAAATTTTCAAACTTGTGTTCAGTTACGAATGCTCGTTATTATCAACATCATAGAAATCGTCATTTGTAAATTCGGGAAAAAAGTCCATTTTGAAACCATGGGCTATAGTCCAGCAGAATTAAGCAAAAAAGCCTCGCATTTCAAATTTCTGTATTTTTGTAAATAAAAGGTTCTCAGAGCTAAATTTTCAAATTTGTGTTCAGTTAGGGATGCTCGTTATTATAAATATCATAGAAATCGTCATTTGCAAATTCGAGAAAAAATTCATTTTTGAAACCATGGGCTATAGTCCAGCAGAATTAAGCAAAAAAGCCTCGCATTTCAAATTTCTGTATTTCAGATTTGTGTTCAGTTACGGATGCTCGTTATTATCAACATCATAGAAATCCTCATTTGCAAATTCGAGAAAAATGTCCATTTTGTAACCATGGGCTATAGTCCAGCAGAATTAAGCAAAAAAGCCTCGCATTTCAAATTTCTGTATTTTTGTCAGTAATTGATTCTCAGAGCTAAATTTTCAAATTCGTGTTCAGTTAAGGATGCTCGTTATTATCAACATCATAGAAATCGTCATTTGCAAATTCGGGAAAAAAGTCCATTTTGAAACCATGGGCTGTAGTCCAGCAGAATTAAGCAAAAAAGCCTCGCATTTCAAATTTCTGTATTTTTGTCAATAAAAGGATTCTCGGAGCTAAATTTTCAGGTTTGTGTTCAGTTACGGATGCTCGTTATTATCAACATCATAGAAATCCTCATTTGCAAATTCGGGAAAAAAGTCCATTTTGAAACCATGGGCTATAGTCCAGCAGAATTAAGCAAAAAAGCCTCGCATTTCAAATTTCTGTATTTTTGTCAGTAATTGATTCTCAGAGCTAAATTTTCAAATTTGTGTTCAGTTACGGATGCTCGTTATTATCAACATCATAGAAATCGTCATTTGCAAATTCGGGAAAAAAGTCCATTTTGAAACCATGGGCTATATAGTCCAGCAGAATTAAGCAAAAAAGCCTCGTATTTCAAATTTCTGTATTTTTGTAAATAAAAGTTTCTCAGAGCTTAATTTTCAGATTTATGTTCAGTTAGGGATGCTCGTTATTATAAATATCATAGAAATCGTCATTTGCAAATTCGGGAAAAAAGTCCATTTTGCAACCATGGGCTATAGTCCAGCAGAATTAAGCAGAAAAGCCTCGCATTTCAAATTTCTTTATTTTTGTAAATAAAAGGTTCTCAGAGCTAAATTTTCAGATTTGTGTTCAGTGACGGATGCTCGTTATTATCAACATCATAGAAATCGTCATTTGCAAATTCGGGAAAAAAGTCCATTTTGTAACCATGGGCTATAGTCCAGCAGAATTAAGCAAAAAAGCCTCGCATTTCAAATTTCTGTATTTTTGTCAATAAAAGGTTCTCAATGCTAGATTTTCAAATTTGTGTTCAGTTAGAGACCCTCGTTATTGTCAATGCCTTAGATATCATCATTTGCAAATTCGGGAAAAAAGTCCATTTTGTAACCATGGGCTATAGTCCAGCAGAATTAAGCAAAAAAGCCTCGCATTTCAAATTTCTGTATTTTTGTAAATAAAAGGTTCTCAGAGCTAAATTTTCAGATTTGTGTTCACTTACGGATGCTCGTTATTATAAATATCATAGAAATCATCATTTGCAAATTCGGGAAAAAAGTCCATTTTGTAACCATGGGCTATAGTCCAGCAGAATTAAGCAAAAGAGCCTCGCATTTCAAATTTCTGTATTTTTGTAAATAAAAGGTTCTCAGAGCTAAATTTTCAGATTTGTGTTCAGTTACGGATGCTCGTTATTATAAATATCATAGAAACCATCATTTGCGAATTCGGGAAAAAAGTCCATTTTGTAACCATGGGCTATAGTCCAGCAGAATTAAGCAAAAAAGCCTCGCATTTCAAATTTCTGTATTTTTGTAAATAAAAGGTTCTCAGAGCTAAATTTTCAGATTTATGTTCAGTTAGGGATGCTCGTTATTATAAATATCATAGAAATCGTCATTTGCAAATTCGGGAAAAAAGTCCATTTTGCAACCATGGGCTATAGTCCAGCAGAATTAAGCAAAAAAGCCTCGCATTTCAAATTTCTGTATTTTTGTCAATAAAAGGTTCTCAATGCTAGATTTTCAAATTTGTGTTCAGTTAGAGACCCTCGTTATTATCAATGCCTTAGATATTGTCATTTGCGAATTCGGGAAAAAAGTCCATTTTGTAACCATGGGCTATAGTCCAGCAGAATTAAGCAGAAAAGCCTCGCATTTCTAATTTCTGTATTTTTGTAAATAAAAGGTTCTCAATGCTAGATTTTCAAATTTGTGTTCAGTTAGAGACCCTCGTTATTATCAATGCCATAGATATCGTCATTTGCAAATTCGGGAAAAAAGTCCATTTTGTAACCATGGACTATAGTCCAGCAGAATTAAGCAAAAAAGCCACGCATTTCAAATTTCTGTATTTTTGTAAATAAAAGGTTCTCAGAGCTAAATTTTCAGATTTGTGTTCAGTTACGGATGCTCGTTATTATCAACATCATAGAAATCGTCATTTGCAAATTCGGGAAAAAAGTCCATTTTGTAACCATGGACTATAGTCCAGCAGAATTAAGCAAAAAAGCCTCGCATTTCAAATTTCTGTATTTTTGTAAATAAAAGGTTCTCAGAGCTAAATTTTCAGATTTGTGTTCAGTTAGGAATGCTCGTTATTATAAATATAATAGAAATCGTCTTTTGCAAATTCGGGAAAAAAGTCAATTTTGAAACCATGGGCTGTAGTCCAGCAGAATTAAGCCAAAAAGCCTCGCATTTCAAATTTCTGTATTTTTGTCAGTAATTGATTCTCAGAGCTAAATTTTCAGATTTGCGTTCAGTTAGTGATGCTCGTTATTATCAACATCATGGAAATCGTCTTTTGCAAATTCGGGGAAAAAGTCAATTTTGAAACCATGGGCTGTAGTCCAGCAGAATTAAGCAAAAAAGCCTCGCATTTCAAATTTCTGTATTTTTGTCAATAAAAGGTTCTCAGAGCTAAATTTTCAGATTTGTGTTCAGTTAGGGATGCTCGTTATTAAAAATATAATAGAAATCGTCTTTTGCAAATTCGGGAAAAAAGTCAATTTTGAAACCATGGGCTGTAGTCCAGCAGAATTAAGCAAAAAAGCCTCGCATTTCAAATTTCTGTATTTTTGTAAATAAAAGGTTCTCAGAGCTAAATTTCCAGATTTGTGTTCAGTTAGGGATGCTCGTTATTATAAATATAATAGAAATCGTCTTTTTGCAAATTCGGGAAAAAAGTCAAGTCAGCCAGCAGAATTAAGCAAAAAAGCCTCGCATTTCAAATTTCTGTATTTTTGTCAGTAATTGATTCTCAGAGCTAAATTTTCAAATTTGTGTTCAGTTACGGATGCTCGTTATTATCAACAACATAGAAATCGTTATTTGGCAATTCGGGAAAAAAGTCAATTTTGAAACCATGGGCTATAGTCCAGCAGAATTAAGCAAAAAAGCCTCGCATTTCAAATTTCTGTATTTTTGTCAGTAATTGATTCTCAGAGCTAAATTTTCAGATTTGTGTTCAGTTAGTGATGCTCGTTATTATCAACATCATGGAAATCGTCTTTTGCAAATTCGGGAAAAAAGTCAATTTTGAAACCATGGGCTGTAGTCCAGCAGAATTAAGCAAAAAAGCCTCGCATTTCAAATTTCTGTATTTTTGTCAATAAAAGGTTCTCAGAGCTAAATTTTCAGATTTGTGTTCAGTTAGGGATGCTTGTTATTAAAAATATAATAGAAATCGTCTTTTGCAAATTCGGGAAAAAAGTCAATTTTGAAACCATGGGCTGTAGTCCAGCAGAATTAAGCAAAAAAGCCTCGCATTTCAAATTTCTGAATTTTGTCAATAAAAGGTTCTCAGAGCTAAATTTTCAGATTTGTGTTCAGTTAGGGATGCTCGTTATTATAAATATAATAGAAATCGTCTTTTTGCAAATTCGGGAAAAAAGTCAAGTCAGCCAGCAGAATTAAGCAAAAAAGCCTCGCATTTCAAATTTCTGTATTTTTGTCAGTAATTGATTCTCAGAGCTAAATTTTGAGATTTGTGTTCAGTTAGTGATGCTCGTTATTATCAACATCATGGAAATCGTCTTTTGCAAATTCGGGAAAAAAGTCAATTTTGAAACCATGGGCTGTAGTCCAGCAGAATTAAGCAAAAAAGCCTCGCATTTCAAATTTCTGTATTTTTGTCAATAAAAGGTTCTCAGAGCTAAATTTTCAGATTTGTGTTCAGTTAGGGATGCTCGTTATTATAAATATAATAGAAATCGTCTTTTTGCAAATTCGGGAAAAAAGTCAAGTCAGCCAGCAGAATTAAGCAAAAAAGCCTCGCATTTCAAATTTCTGTATTTTTGTCAGTAATTGATTCTCAGAGCTAAATTTTCAAATATGTGTTCAGTTGCGGATGCTCGTTATTATCAACATCATAGAAATCGTTATTTGCCAATTCGGGAAAAAAGTCAATTTTGAAACCATGGGCTATAGTCCAGCAGAATTAAGCAAAAAAGCCTCGCATTTCAAATTTCTGTATTTTTGTCAATAAAAGGTTCTCAGAGCTAAATTTTAAGATTTGTGTTCAGTTAGGGATGCTCGTTATTAAAAATATAATAGAAATCGTCTTTTGCAAATTCGGGAAAAAAGTCAATTTTGAAACCATGGGCTGTAGTCCAGCAGAATTAAGCAAAAAAGCCTCGCATTTCAAATTTCTGTATTTTTGTCAATAAAAGGTTTCTCGGAGCTAAATTTTCAGATTTGTGTTCAGTTACGGATGCTCGTTATTATCAACATCATAGAAATCCTCATTTGCAAATTCGGGAAAAAAGTCCATTTTGTAACCATGGGCTATAGTCCAGCAGAATTAAGCAAAAAAACCTCGCATTTCAAATTTCTGTATTTTTGTCAGTAATTGATTCTCAGAGCTAAATTTTCAAATTTGTGTTCAGTTAAGGATGCTCGTTATTATCAACATCATAGAAATCGTCATTTGCAAATTCGGGAAAAAAGTCCATTTTGAAACCATGGGCTGTAGTCCAGCAGAATTAAGCAAAAAAGCCTCGCATTTCAAATTTCTGTATTTTTGTCAATAAAAGGATTCTCGGAGCTAAATTTTCAGATTTGTGTTCAGTTACGGAAGCTCGTTATTATCAACATCATAGAAATCCTCATTTGCAAATTCGGGAAAAAAGTCCATTTTGAAACCATGGGCTATAGTCCAGCAGAATTAAGCAAAAAAGCCTCGAATTTCAAATTTCTGTATTTTTGTCAGTAATTGATCCTCAGAGCTTAATTTTCAAATTTGTGTTCAGTTACGGATGCTCGTTATTATCAGCATAATAGAAATCGTCATTTGCAAATTCGGGAAAAAAGTCCATTTTGAAACCATGGGCTATAGTCCAGCAGAATTAAGCAAAAAAGCCTCGAATTTCAAATTTCTGTATTTTTGTCAGTAATTGATTCTCAGAGCTAAATTTTCAAATTTGTGTTCAGTTATGGATGCTCGTTATTATCAACATCATAGAAATCGTCATTTGCAAATTCGGGAAAAAAGTCCATTTTGCAACCATGGGCTATAGTCCAGCAGAATTAAGCAGAAAAGCCTCGCATTTCAAATTTCTGTATTTTTGTAAATAAAAGGTTCTCAGAGCTAAATTTTCAGATTTGTGTTCAGTTACGGATGCTCGTTATTATCAACATCATAGAAATCGTCATTTGCAAATTCGGGAAAAAAGTCCATTTTGCAACCATGGGCTATAGTCCAGCAGAATTAAGCAGAAAAGCCTCGCATTTCAAATTTCTGTATTTTTGTAAATAAAAGGTTCTCAGAGCTAAATTTTCAGATTTGTGTTCAGTTACGGATGCTCGTTATTATCAACATCATAGAAATCGTCATTTGCAAATTCGGGAAAAAAGTCCATTTTGTAACCATGGGCTATAGTCCAGCAGAATTAAGCAAAAAAGCCTCGCATTTCAAATTTCTGTATTTTTGTCAATAAAAGGTTCTCAATGCTAGATTTTCAAATTTGTGTTCAGTTACGGATGCTCGTTATTATAAATATCATAGAAATCATCATTTGCAAATTCGGGAAAAAAGCCCATTTTGTAACCATGGGCTATAGTCCAGCAGAATTAAGCAAAAAAGCCTCGCATTTCAAATTTCTGTATTTTTGTCAATAAAAGGTTCTCAATGCTAGATTTTCAAATTTGTGTTCAGTTAGAGACCCTCGTTATTATCAATGCCTTAGATATCGTCATTTGCAAATTCGGAAAAAAAGTCCATTTTGTAACCATGGGCTATAGTCCAGCAGAATTAAGCAAAAAAGCCTCGCATTTCAAATTTCTGTATTTTTGTAAATAAAAGGTTCTCAGAGCTAAATTTTCAGATTTGTGTTCAGTTACGGATGCTCGTTATTATTAATATCATAGAAATCATCATTTGCAAAATCCGGGAAAAAAGTCCATTTTGTAACCATGGGCTATAGTCCAGCAGAATTAAGCAAAAAAGCCTCGCATTTCAAATTTCTGTATTTTTGTCAATAAAAGGTTCTCAATGCTAGATTTTCAGATTTGTGTTCAGTTACGGATGCTCGTTATTATAAATATCATAGAAATCATCATTTGCAAATTCGGGAAAAAAGTCCATTTTGTAACCATGGGCTATAGTCCAGCAGAATTAAGCAAAAAAGCCTCGCATTTCAAATTTCTGTATTTTTGTCAATAAAAGGTTCTCAATGCTAGATTTTCAAATTTGTGTTCAGTTAGAGACCCTCGTTATTATCAATGCCTTAGATATCGTCATTTGCAAATTCGGGAAAAAAGTCCATTTTGTAACCATGGACTATAGTCCAGCAGAATTAAGGAAAAAAGCCTCGCATTTCAAATTTCTGTATTTTTGTAAATAAAAGGTTCTCAGAGCTAAATTTTCAGATTTGTGTTCAGTTACGGATGCTCGTTATTATAAATATCATAGAAATCATCATTTGCAAATTCGGGAAAAAAGTCCATTTTGTTACCATGGGCTATAGTCCAGCAGAATTTAGCAAAAAAGCCTCGCATTTCAAATTTCTGTATTTTTGTAAATAAAAGGTTCTCAGAGCTAAATTTTCAGATTTGTGTTCAGTTACGGATGCTCGTTATTATCAGCATCATAGAAATCGTCATTTGCAACTTCGGGAAAAAAGTCCATTTTGTAACCATGGGCTATAGTCCAGCAGAATTAAGCAAAAAAGCCTCGCATTTCAAATTTCTGTATTTTTGTAAATAAAAGGTTCTCAGAGCTAAATTTTCAGATTTGTGTTCAGTTACGGATGCTCGTTATTATCAGCATCATAGAAATCGTCATTTGCAACTTCGGGAAAAAAGTCCATTTTGTAACCATGGGCTATAGTCCAGCAGAATTAAGCAAAAAAGCCTCGCATTTCAAATTTCTGTATTTTTGTAAATAAAAGGTTCTCAGAGCTAAATTTTCAGATTTGTGTTCAGTTACGGATGCTCATTATTATCAACATCATAGAAATCGTCATTTGCAAATTCGGGAAAAAAGTCCATTTTGTAACCATGGGCTATAGTCCAGCAGAATTAAGCAAAAAAGCCTCGCATTTCAAATTTCTGTATTTTTGTAAATAAAAGGTTCTCAGAGCTAAATTTTCAGATTTATGTTCAGTTAGAGACGCTCGTTATTATCAATGCCATAGATATCGTCATTTGCAAATTCGGGAAAAAAGTCCATTTTGTAACCATGGGCTATAGTCCAGCAGAATTAAGCAAAAAAGCCTCGCATTTCAAATTTCTGTATTTTTGTAAATAAAAGGTTCTCAGAGCTAAATTTTCAGATTTGTGTTCAGTTACGGATGCTCGTTATTATCAGCATCATAGAAATCGTCATTTGCAACTTCGGGAAAAAAGTCCATTTTGTAACCATGGGCTATAGTCCAGCAGAATTAAGCAAAAAAGCCTCGCATTTCAAATTTCTGTATTTTTGTAAATAAAAGGTTCTCAGAGCTAAATTTTCAGATTTGTGTTCAGTTACGGATGCTCATTATTATCAACATCATAGAAATCGTCATTTGCAAATTCGGGAAAAAAGTCCATTTTGTAACCATGGGCTATAGTCCAGCAGAATTAAGCAAAAAAGCCTCGCATTTCAAATTTTTGTATTTTTGTCAGTAATTGATTCTCAGAGCTAAATTTTCAAATTTGTCTTCAGTAAGAGATGCTCGTTATTATAAATATCATAGAAATCATCATTTGCAAATTCGGGAAAAAAGTCCATTTTGTAACCATGGGCTATAGTCCAGCAGAATTAAGCAAAAAAGCCTCGCATTTCAAATTTCTGTATTTTTGTAAATAAAAGGTTCTCAGAGCTAAATTTTCAGATTTATGTTCAGTTAGGGATGCTCGTTATTATAAATATCATAGAAATCGTCATTTGCGAATTCGGGAAAAAAGTCAATTTTGTAACCATGGGCTATAGTCCAGCAGAATCAAGCAAAAAAGCCTCGCATTTCAAATTTCTTTATTTTTGTAAATAAAAGGTTCTCAGAGCTAAATTTTCAGATTTGTGTTCAGTTACGGATGCTCGTTATTATCAACATCATAGAAATCGTCATTTGCAAATTCGGGAAAAAAGTCCATTTTGTAACCATGGGCTATAGTCCAGCAGAATTAAGCAAAAAAGCCTCGCATTTAAAATTTCTGTATTTTTGTAAATAAAAGGTTCTCAGAGCTAAATTTTCAGATTAATGTTCAGTTAGGGATGCTCGTTATTATAAATATCATAGAAATCGTCATTTGCGAATTCGGGAAAAAAGTCAATTTTGTAACCATGGGCTATAGTCCAGCAGAATCAAGCAAAAAAGCCTCGCATTTCAAATTTCTTTATTTTTGTAAATAAAAGGTTCTCAGAGCTAAATTTTCAGATTTGTGTTCAGTTACGGATGCTCGTTATTATCAACATCATAGAAATCGTCATTTGCAAATTCGGGAAAAAAGTCCATTTTGTAACCATGGGCTATAGTCCAGCAGAATTAAGCAAAAAAGCCTCGCATTTAAAATTTCTGTATTTTTGTAAATAAAAGGTTCTCAGAGCTAAATTTTCAGATTAATGTTCAGTTAGGGATGCTCGTTATTATAAATATCATAGAAATCGTCATTTGCAAATTCGGGAAAAAAGTCAATTTTGTAACCATGGGCTATAGTCCAGCAGAATTAAGCAAAAAAGCCTCGCATTTCAAATTTCTGTATTTTTGTAAATAAAAGGTTCTCAGAGCTAAATTTTCAGATTTGTGTTCAGTTACGGATGCTCGTTATTATCAACATCATAGAAATCGTCATTTGCAAATTCGGGAAAAAAGTCAATTTTGTAACCATGGGCTATAGTCCAGCAGAATTTAGCAAAAAAGCCTCGCATTTCAAATTTCTGTATTTTTGTAAATAAAAGGTTCTCAGAGCTAAATTTTCAGATTTGTGTTCAGTTACGGATGCTCGTTATTATCAACATCATAGAAATCGTCATTTGCTAATTCGGGAAAAAAGTCCATTTTGTAACCATGGGCTACAGTCCAGCAGAATTAAGCAAAAAAGCCTCGCATTTAAAATTTCTGTATTTTTGTAAATAAAAGGTTCTCAGAGCTAAATTTTCAGATTTGTGTTCAGTTACGGATGCTCGTTATTATCAACATCATAGAAATCGTCATTTGCAAATTCGGGAAAAAAGTCAATTTTGTAACCATGGGCTATAGTCCAGCAGAATTTAGCAAAAAAGCCTCGCATTTCAAATTTCTGTATTTTTGTAAATAAAAGGTTCTCAGAGCTAAATTTTCAGATTTGTGTTCAGTTACGGATGCTCGTTATTATCAACATCATAGAAATCGTCATTTGCTAATTCGGGAAAAAAGTCCATTTTGTAACCATGGGCTACAGTCCAGCAGAATTAAGCAAAAAAGCCTCGCATTTAAAATTTCTGTATTTTTGTAAATAAAAGGTTCTCAGAGCTAAATTTTCAGATTTGTGTTCAGTTACGGATGCTCGTTATTATCAACATCATAGAAATCGTCATTTTCAAATTCGGGAAAAAAGTCAATTTTGTAACCATGGGCTATAGTCCAGCAGAATTAAGCAAAAAAGCCTCGCATTACAAATTTCTGTATTTTTGTAAATAAAAGGTTCTCAGAGCTAAATTTTCAGATTTATGTTCAGTTAGGGATGCTCGTTATTATAAATATCATAGAAATCGTCATTTGCAAATTCGGGAAAAAAGTCAATTTTGTAACCATGGGCTATAGTCCAGCAGAATTTAGCAAAAAAGCCTCGCATTTAAAATTTCTGTATTTTTGTAAATAAAAGGTTCTCAGAGCTAAATTTTCAGATTTGTGTTCAGTTACGGATGCTCGTTATTATCAACATCATAGAAATCGTCATTTTCAAATTCGGGAAAAAAGTCAATTTTGTAACCATGGGCTATAGTCCAGCAGAATTAAGCAAAAAAGCCTCGCATTACAAATTTCTGTATTTTTGTAAATAAAAGGTTCTCAGAGCTAAATTTTCAGATTTATGTTCAGTTAGGGATGCTCGTTATTATAAATATCATAGAAATCGTCATTTGCAAATTCGGGAAAAAAGTCAATTTTGTAACCATGGGCTATAGTCCAGCAGAATTAAGCAAAAAAGCCTCGCATTTCAAATTTTTGTATTTTTGTCAGTAATTGATTCTCAGAGCTAAATTTTCAAATTTGTCTTCAGTAAGAGATGCTCGTTATTATAAATATCATAGAAATCATCATTTGCAAATTCGGGAAAAAAGTCCATTTTGTAACCATGGGCTATAGTCCAGCAGAATTAAGCAAAAAAGCCTCGCATTTCAAATTTCTGTATTTTTGTAAATAAAAGGTTCTCAGAGCTAAATTTTCAGATTTATGTTCAGTTAGGGATGCTCGTTATTATAAATATCATAGAAATCGTCATTTGCGAATTCGGGAAAAAAGTCAATTTTGTAACCATGGGCTATAGTCCAGCAGAATCAAGCAAAAAAGCCTCGCATTTCAAATTTCTTTATTTTTGTAAATAAAAGGTTCTCAGAGCTAAATTTTCAGATTTGTGTTCAGTTACGGATGCTCGTTATTATCAACATCATAGAAATCGTCATTTGCAAATTCGGGAAAAAAGTCCATTTTGTAACCATGGGCTATAGTCCAGCAGAATTAAGCAAAAAAGCCTCGCATTTAAAATTTCTGTATTTTTGTAAATAAAAGGTTCTCAGAGCTAAATTTTCAGATTAATGTTCAGTTAGGGATGCTCGTTATTATAAATATCATAGAAATCGTCATTTGCGAATTCGGGAAAAAAGTCAATTTTGTAACCATGGGCTATAGTCCAGCAGAATCAAGCAAAAAAGCCTCGCATTTCAAATTTCTTTATTTTTGTAAATAAAAGGTTCTCAGAGCTAAATTTTCAGATTTGTGTTCAGTTACGGATGCTCGTTATTATCAACATCATAGAAATCGTCATTTGCAAATTCGGGAAAAAAGTCCATTTTGTAACCATGGGCTATAGTCCAGCAGAATTAAGCAAAAAAGCCTCGCATTTAAAATTTCTGTATTTTTGTAAATAAAAGGTTCTCAGAGCTAAATTTTCAGATTAATGTTCAGTTAGGGATGCTCGTTATTATAAATATCATAGAAATCGTCATTTGCAAATTCGGGAAAAAAGTCAATTTTGTAACCATGGGCTATAGTCCAGCAGAATTAAGCAAAAAAGCCTCGCATTTCAAATTTCTGTATTTTTGTAAATAAAAGGTTCTCAGAGCTAAATTTTCAGATTTGTGTTCAGTTACGGATGCTCGTTATTATCAACATCATAGAAATCGTCATTTGCAAATTCGGGAAAAAAGTCAATTTTGTAACCATGGGCTATAGTCCAGCAGAATTTAGCAAAAAAGCCTCGCATTTCAAATTTCTGTATTTTTGTAAATAAAAGGTTCTCAGAGCTAAATTTTCAGATTTGTGTTCAGTTACGGATGCTCGTTATTATCAACATCATAGAAATCGTCATTTGCTAATTCGGGAAAAAAGTCCATTTTGTAACCATGGGCTACAGTCCAGCAGAATTAAGCAAAAAAGCCTCGCATTTAAAATTTCTGTATTTTTGTAAATAAAAGGTTCTCAGAGCTAAATTTTCAGATTTGTGTTCAGTTACGGATGCTCGTTATTATCAACATCATAGAAATCGTCATTTGCAAATTCGGGAAAAAAGTCAATTTTGTAACCATGGGCTATAGTCCAGCAGAATTTAGCAAAAAAGCCTCGCATTTCAAATTTCTGTATTTTTGTAAATAAAAGGTTCTCAGAGCTAAATTTTCAGATTTGTGTTCAGTTACGGATGCTCGTTATTATCAACATCATAGAAATCGTCATTTGCTAATTCGGGAAAAAAGTCCATTTTGTAACCATGGGCTACAGTCCAGCAGAATTAAGCAAAAAAGCCTCGCATTTAAAATTTCTGTATTTTTGTAAATAAAAGGTTCTCAGAGCTAAATTTTCAGATTTGTGTTCAGTTACGGATGCTCGTTATTATCAACATCATAGAAATCGTCATTTTCAAATTCGGGAAAAAAGTCAATTTTGTAACCATGGGCTATAGTCCAGCAGAATTAAGCAAAAAAGCCTCGCATTACAAATTTCTGTATTTTTGTAAATAAAAGGTTCTCAGAGCTAAATTTTCAGATTTATGTTCAGTTAGGGATGCTCGTTATTATAAATATCATAGAAATCGTCATTTGCAAATTCGGGAAAAAAGTCAATTTTGTAACCATGGGCTATAGTCCAGCAGAATTTAGCAAAAAAGCCTCGCATTTAAAATTTCTGTATTTTTGTAAATAAAAGGTTCTCAGAGCTAAATTTTCAGATTTGTGTTCAGTTACGGATGCTCGTTATTATCAACATCATAGAAATCGTCATTTGCAAATTCGGGAAAAAAGTCAATTTTGTAACCATGGGCTATAGTCCAGCAGAATTAAGCAAAAAAGCCTCGCATTACAAATTTCTGCATTTTTGTAAATAAAAGGTTCTCAGAGCTAAATTTTCAGATTTATGTTCAGTTAGGGATGCTCGTTATTAAAAATATCATAGAAATCGTCATTTGCAAATTCGGGAAAAAAGTCAATTTTGTAACCATGGGCTATAGTCCAGCAGAATTAAGCAAAAAAGCCTCGCATTTCAAATTTCTGTATTTTTGTAAATAAAAGGTTCTCAGAGCTAAATTTTCAGATTTGTGTTCAGTTACGGATGCTCGTTATTATCAACATCATAGAAATCGTCATTTGCAAATTCGGGAAAAAAGTCCATTTTGTAACCATGGGCTAAAGTCCAGCAGAATTTAGCAAAAAAGCCTCGCATTTCAAATTTCTGTATTTTTGTAAATAAAAGGTTCTCAGAGCTAAATTTTCAGATTTGTGTTCAGTTACGGATGCTCGTTATTATCAACATCATAGAAATCGTCATTTGCAAATTCGGGAAAAAAGTCCATTTTGTAACCATGGGCTTTAGTCCAGCAGAATTAAGCAAAAAAGCCTAGCATTTAAAATTTCTGTATTTTTGTAAATAAAAGGTTCTCAGAGCTAAATTTTCAGATTTGTGTTCAGTTACGGATGCTCGTTATTATCAACATCATAGAAATCGTCATTTGCAAATTCGGGAAAGTCCATTTTGTAACCATGGGCTATAGTCCAGCAGAATTAAGCAAAAAAGCCTCGCATTTCAAATTTCTGTATTTTTGTAAATAAAAGGTTCTCAGAGCTAAATTTTCAGATTTGTGTTCAGTTACGGATGCTCGTTATTATCAACATCATAGAAATCGTCATTTGCAAATTCGGGAAAAAAGTCCATTTTGTAACAATGGGCTATAGTCCAGCAGAATTAAGCAAAAAAGCCTCGCATTTCAAATTTCTGTATTTTTGTAAATAAAAGGTTCTCAGAGCTAAATTTTCAGATTTGTGTTCAGTTACGGATGCTCGTTATTATCAACATCATAGAAATCGTCATTTGCAAATTCGGGAAAAAATTCCATTTTGTAACCATGGGCTAGTCCAGCAGAATTAAGCAAAAAAGCCTCGCATTTCAAATTTCTGTATTTTTGTAAATAAAAGGTTCTCAGAGCTAAATTTTCAGATTAATGTTCAGTTAGGGATGCTCGTTATTATAAATATCATAGAAATCGTCATTTGAAAATTCGGGAAAAAAGTCAATTTTGTAACCATGGGCTATAGTCCAGCAGAATTAAGCAAAAAAGCCTCGCATTTCAAATTTCTGTATTTTTGTAAATAAAAGGTTCTCAGAGCTAAATTTTCAGATTTATGTTCAGTTAGGGATGCTCGTTATTATAAATATCATAGAAATCGTCATTTGCAAATTCGGGAAAAAAGTCAATTTTGTAACCATGGGCTATAGTCCAGCAGAATTAAGCAAAAAAGCCTCGCATTTCAAATTTCTGTATTTTTGTAAATAAAAGGTTCTCAGAGCTAAATTTTCAGATCTGTGTTCAGTTACGGATGCTCGTTATTATAAATATCATAGAAATCGTCATTAGCAAATTCGGGAAAAAAGTCAATTTTGTAACCATGGGCTATAGTACAGCAGAATTAAGCAAAAAAGCCTCGCATTTCAAATTTCTGTATTTTTGTCAATAAAAGGTTCTCAATGCTAGATTTTCAAATTTGTGTTCAGTTAGAGATGCTCGTTATTATCAATGCCATAGATATCGTCATTTGCAAATTCGGGAAAAAAGTCCATTTTGTAACCATGGGCTATAGTCCAGCAGAATTAAGCAAAAAAGCCTCGCATTTCACATTTCTGTATTTTTGTAAATAAAAGGTTCTCAGAGCTAAGTTTTCAGATTTATGTTCAGTTAGGGATGCTCGTTATTATAAATATCATAGAAATCGTCATTTGCAAATTCGGGAAAAAAGTCAATTTTGTAACCATGGGCTATAGTCCAGCAGAATTAAGCAAAAAAGCCTCGCATTTCAAATTTCTGTATTTTTGTAAATAAAAGGTTCTCAGAGCTAAATTTTCAGATTTGTGTTCAGTTACGGATGCTCGTTATTATCAACATCATAGAAATCGTCATTTGCAAATTCGGGAAAAAAGTCCATTTTGTAACCATGGGCTATAGTCCAGCAGAATTAAGCAAAAAAGCCTCGCATTTCAAATTTTTGTATTTTTGTCAGTAATTGATTCTCAGAGCTAAATTTTCAAATTTGTCTTCAGTTAGAGACGCTCGTTATTATAAATATCATAGAAATCATCATTTGCAAATTCGGGAAAAAAGTCCATTTTGTAACCATGGGCTATAGTCCAGCAGAATTAAGCAAAAAAGCCTCGCATTTCAAATTTCTGTATTTTTGTCAATAAAAGGTTCTCAATGCTAGATTTTCAAATTTGTGTTCAGTTAGAGACGCTCGTTATTATCAATGCCATAGATATCGTCATTTGCAAATTCGGGAAAAAAGTCCATTTTGTAACCATGGGCTATAGTCCAGCAGAATTAAGCAAAAAAGCCTCGCATTTCAAATTTCTGTATTTTTGTAAATAAAAGGCTCTCAGAGCTAAATTTTCAGATTTATGTTCAGTTAGGGATGCTCGTTATTATCAACATCATAGAAATCGTCATTTGCAAATTCGGGAAAAAAGTCCATTTTGTAACCATGGGCTATAGTCCAGCAGAATTAAGCAAAAAAACCTCGCATTTCAAATTTTTGTATTTTTGTCAGTAATTGATTCTCAGAGCTAAATTTTCAAATTTGTCTTCAGTTAGAGACGCTCGTTATTATAAATATCACAGAAATCATCATTTGCAAATTCGGGAAAAAAGTCAATTTTGTAACCATGGGCTATAGTCCAGCAGAATTAGGCAAAAAAGCCTCGCATTTCAAATTTCTGTATTTTTGTAAATAAAAGGTTCTCAGAGCTAAATTTTCAGATTTGTGTTCAGTTACGGATGCTCGTTATTATCAACATCATAGAAATCGTCATTTGCAAATTCGGGAAAAAAGTCCATTTTGTAACCATGGGCTATAGTCCAGCAGAATTAAGCAAAAAAGCCTCGCATTTCAAATTTCTGTATTTTTGTAAATAAAAGGTTCTCAGAGCTAAATTTTCAGATTTGTGTTCAGTTACGGATGCTCGTTATTATCAACATCATAGAAATCGTCATTTGCAAATTCAGGAAAAAATTCCATTTTGTAACCATGGGCTATAGTCCAACAGAATTAAGCAAAAAAGCCTCGCATTTCAAATTTCTGTATTTTTGTAAATAAAAGGTTCTCAGAGCTAAATTTTCAGATTTGTGTTCAGTTACGGATTCTCGTTATTATCAACATCATAGAAATCGTCATTTGCGAATTCGGGAAAAAAGTCCATTTTGTAACCATGGGCTATAGTCCAGCAGAATTAAGCAAAAAAGCCTCGCATTTCAAATTTTTGTATTTTTGTCAGTAATTGATTCTCAAAGCTAAATTTTCAAATTTGTCTTCAGTTAGAGACGCTCGTTATTATAAATATCATAGAAATCATCATTTGCAAATTCGGGAAAAAAGTCCATTTTGTAACCATGGGCTATAGTCCAGCAGAATTAAGCAAAAAAGCCTCGCATTTCAAATTTCTGTATTTTTGTCAATAAAAGGTTCTCAATGCTAGATTTTCAAATTTGTGTTCAGTTAAAGACGCTCGTTATTATCAACATCATAGAAATCGTCATTTGCAAATTCGGGAAAAAAGTCCATTTTGTAACCATGTGCTATAGTCCAGCAGAATTAAGCAAAAAAGCCTCGCATTTCAAATTTCTGTATTTTTGTAAATAAAAGGCTCTCAGAGCTAAATTTTCAGATTTATGTTCAGTTAGGGATGCTCGTTATTATCAACATCATAGAAATCGTCATTTGCAAATTCGGGAAAAAAGTCAATTTTGTAACCATGGGCTATAGTCCAGCAGAATTAAGCAAAAAAGCCTCGCATTTCAAATTTCTGTATTTTTGTAAATAAAAGGCTCTCAGAGCTAAATTTTCAGATTTATGTTCAGTTAGGGATGCTCGTTATTATCAACATCATAGAAATCGTCATTTGCAAATTCGGGAAAAAGTCCATTTTGTAACCATGGGCTATAGTCCAGCAGAATTAAGCAAAAAAGCCTCGCATTTCAAATTTTTGTATTTTTGTCAGTAATTGATTCTCAGAGCTAAATTTTCAAATTTGTCTTCAGTTAGAGACGCTCGTTATTATCAACATCATAGAAATCGTCATTTGCAAATTCGGGAAAAAAGTCCATTTTGTAACCATGGGCTATAGTCCAGCAGAATTAAGCAAAAAAGCCTCGCATTTCAAATTTCTGTATTTTTGTAAATAAAAGGCTCTCAGAGCTAAATTTTCAGATTTATGTTCAGTTAGGGATGCTCGTTATTATCAACATCATAGAAATCGTCATTTGCAAATTCGGGAAAAAGTCCATTTTGTAACCATGGGCTATAGTCCAGCAGAATTAAGCAAAAAAACCTCGCATTTCAAATTTTTGTATTTTTGTCAGTAATTGATTCTCAGAGCTAAATTTTCAAATTTGTCTTCAGTTAGAGACGCTCGTTATTATAAATATCACAGAAATCATCATTTGCAAATTCGGGAAAAAAGTCAATTTTGTAACCATGGGCTATAGTCCAGCAGAATTAGGCAAAAAAGCCTCGCATTTCAAATTTCTGTATTTTTGTAAATAAAAGGTTCTCAGAGCTAAATTTTCAGATTTGTGTTCAGTTACGGATGCTCGTTATTATCAACATCATAGAAATCGTCATTTGCAAATTCGGGAAAAAAGTCCATTTTGTAACCATGGGCTATAGTCCAGCAGAATTAAGCAAAAAAGCCTCGCATTTCAAATTTCTGTATTTTTGTAAATAAAAGGTTCTCAGAGCTAAATTTTCAGATTTGTGTTCAGTTACGGATGCTCGTTATTATCAACATCATAGAAATCGTCATTTGCAAATTCGGGAAAAAATTCCATTTTGTAACCATGGGCTATAGTCCAACAGAATTAAGCAAAAAAGCCTCGCATTTCAAATTTCTGTATTTTTGTAAATAAAAGGTTCTCAGAGCTAAATTTTCAGATTTGTGTTCAGTTACGGATTCTCGTTATTATCAACATCATAGAAATCGTCATTTGCGAATTCGGGAAAAAAGTCCATTTTGTAACCATGGGCTATAGTCCAGCAGAATTAAGCAAAAAAGCCTCGCATTTCAAATTTTTGTATTTTTGTCAGTAATTGATTCTCAGAGCTAAATTTTCAAATTTGTCTTCAGTTAGAGACGCTCGTTATTATAAATATCATAGAAATCATCATTTGCAAATTCGGGAAAAAAGTCCATTTTGTAACCATGGGCTATAGTCCAGCAGAATTAAGCAAAAAAGCCTCGCATTTCAAATTTCTGTATTTTTGTCAATAAAAGGTTCTCAATGCTAGATTTTCAAATTTGTGTTCAGTTAGAGACGCTCGTTATTATCAATGCCATAGATATCGTCATTTGCAAATTCGGGAAAAAAGTCCATTTTGTAACCCTGGGCTATAGTCCAGCAGAATTAAGCAAAAAAGCCTCGCATTTCAAATTTTTGTATTTTTGTAAATAAAAGGTTCTCAGAGCTAAATTTTCAGATTTGTGTTCAGTTACGGATGCTCGTTATTATCAACATCATAGAAATCGTCATTTGCAAATTCGGGAAAAAAGTCCATTTTGTAACCATGGGCTATAGTCCAGCAGAATTAAGCAAAAAAGCCTCGCATTTCAAATTTCTGTATTTTTGTAAATAAAAGGCTCTCAGAGCTAAATTTTCAGATTTATGTTCAGTTAGGGATGCTCGTTATTATCAACATCATAGAAATCGTCATTTGCAAATTCGGGAAAAAAGTCCATTTTGTAACCATGGGCTATAGTCCAGCAGAATTAAGCAAAAAAACCTCGCATTTCAAATTTTTGTATTTTTGTCAGTAATTGATTCTCAGAGCTAAATTTTCAAATTTGTCTTCAGTTAGAGACGCTCGTTATTATAAATATCACAGAAATCATCATTTGCAAATTCGGGAAAAAAGTCAATTTTGTAACCATGGGCTATAGTCCAGCAGAATTAAGCAAAAATGCCTCGCATTTCAAATTTCTGTATTTTTGTAAATAAAAGGTTCTCAGAGCTAAATTTTCAGATTTGTGTTCAGTTACGGATGCTCGTTATTATCAACATCATAGAAATCGTCATTTGCAAATTCGGGAAAAAAGTCCATTTTGTAACCATGGGCTATAGTCCAGCAGAATTAAGCAAAAAAGCCTCGCATTTCAAATTTTTGTATTTTTGTCAGTAATTGATTCTCAGAGCTAAATTTTCAAATTTGTGTTCAGTTACGGATGCTCGTTATTATCAACATCATAGAAATCGTCATTTGCAAATTCGGGAAAAAAGTCCATTTTGTAACCATGGGCTATAGTCCAGCAGAATTAAGCAAAAAAGCCTCGCATTTCAAATTTTTGTATTTTTGTCAGTAATTGATTCTCAGAGCTAAATTTTCAAATTTGTGTTCAGTTACGGATGCTCGTTATTATCAACATCATAGAAATCGTCATTTGCAAATTCGGGAAAAAAGTCAATTTTGAAACCATGGGCTATAGTCCAGCAGAATTAAGCAAAAAAGCCTCGCATTTCAAATTTCTGTATTTTTGTCAATAAAAGGTTCTCAATGCTAGATTTTCAAATTTGTGTTCAGTTAGAGACGCTCGTTATTATCAATGCCATAGATATCGTCATTTGCAAATTCGGGAAAAAAGTCCATTTTGTAACCCTGGGCTATAGTCCAGCAGAATTAAGCAAAAAAGCCTCGCATTTCAAATTTTTGTATTTTTGTAAATAAAAGGTTCTCAGAGCTAAATTTTCAGATTTGTGTTCAGTTACGGATGCTCGTTATTATCAACATCATAGAAATCGTCATTTGCGAATTCGGGAAAAAAGTCCATTTTGTAACCATGGGCTATAGTCCAGCAGAATTAAGCAAAAAAGCCTCGCATTTCAAATTTCTGTATTTTTGTAAATAAAAGGCTCTCAGAGCTAAATTTTCAGATTTATGTTCAGTTAGGGATGCTCGTTATTATAAATATCATAGAAATCGTCATTTGCAAATTCGGGAAAAAAGTCAATTTTGTAACCATGGGCTATAGTCCAGCAGAATTAAGCAAAAATGCCTCGCATTTCAAATTTCTGTATTTTTGTAAATAAAAGGTTCTCAGAGCTAAATTTTCAGATTTGTGTTCAGTTACGGATGCTCGTTATTATCAACATCATAGAAATCGTCATTTGCAAATTCGGGAAAAAAGTCCATTTTGTAACCATGGGCTATAGTCCAGCAGAATTAAGCAAAAAAGCCTCGCATTTCAAATTTTTGTATTTTTGTCAGTAATTGATTCTCAGAGCTAAATTTTCAAATTTGTGTTCAGTTACGGATGCTCGTTATTATCAACATCATAGAAATCGTCATTTGCAAATTCGGGAAAAAAGTCCATTTTGTAACCATGGGCTATAGTCCAGCAGAATTAAGCAAAAAAGCCTCGCATTTCAAATTTTTGTATTTTTGTCAGTAATTGATTCTCAGAGCTAAATTTTCAAATTTGTGTTCAGTTACGGATGCTCGTTATTATCAACATCATAGAAATCGTCATTTGCAAATTCGGGAAAAAAGTCAATTTTGAAACCATGGGCTATAGTCCAGCAGAATTAAGCAAAAAAGCCTCGCATTTCAAATTTCTGTATTTTTGTCAATAAAAGGTTCTCAATGCTAGATTTTCAAATTTGTGTTCAGTTAGAGACGCTCGTTATTATCAATGCCATAGATATCGTCATTTGCAAATTCGGGAAAAAAGTCCATTTTGTAACCCTGGGCTATAGTCCAGCAGAATTAAGCAAAAAAGCCTCGCATTTCAAATTTTTGTATTTTTGTAAATAAAAGGTTCTCAGAGCTAAATTTTCAGATTTGTGTTCAGTTACGGATGCTCGTTATTATCAACATCATAGAAATCGTCATTTGCAAATTCGGGAAAAAAGTCCATTTTGTAACCATGGGCTATAGTCCAGCAGAATTAAGCAAAAAAGCCTCGCATTTCAAATTTCTGTATTTTTGTAAATAAAAGGCTCTCAGAGCTAAATTTTCAGATTTATGTTCAGTTAGGGATGCTCGTTATTATAAATATCATAGAAATCGTCATTTGCAAATTCGGGAAAAAAGTCCATTTTGTAACCATGGGCTACAGTCCAGCAGAATTAAGCAAAAAAGCCTCGCATTTCAAATTTCTGTATTTTTGTAAATAAAAGGTTCTCAGAGCTAAATTTTCAGATTTGTGTTCAGTTACGGATGCTCGTTATTATCAACATCATAGAAATCGTCATTTGCAAATTCGGGAAAAAAAGTCCATTTTGTAACCATGGGCTATAGTCCAGCAGAATTAAGCAAAAAAGCCTCGCATTTCAAATTTCTGTATTTTTGTAAATAAAAGGCTCTCAGAGCTAAATTTTCAGATTTATGTTTAGTTAGGGATGCTCGTTATTATCAACATCATAGAAATCGTCATTTGCAAATTCGGGAAAAAAGTCCATTTTGTAACCATGGGCTATAGTCCAGCAGAATTAAGCAAAAAAGCCTCGCATTTCAAATTTCTGTATTTTTGTAAATAAAAGGTTCTCAGAGCTAAATTTTCAAATTTATGTTCAGTTAGGGTTGCTCGTTATTATAAATATCATAGAAATCGTCATTTGCAAATTCGGGAAAAAAGTCAATTTTGTAACCATGGGCTATAGTCCAGCAGAATTAAGCAAAAATGCCTCGCATTTCAAATTTCTGTATTTTTGTAAATAAAAGGTTCTCAGAGCTAAATTTTCAGATTTGTGTTCAGTTACGGATGCTCGTTATTATCAACATCGTAGAAATCGTCATTTGCAAATTCGGGAAAAAAGTCCATTTTGTAACCATGGGCTATAGTCCAGCAGAATTAAGCAAAAAAGCCTCGCATTTCAAATTTCTGTATTTTTGTAAATAAAAGGTTCTCAGAGCTGAATTTTCAGATTTGTGTTCAGTTACGGATGCTCGTTATTATCAACATCGTAGAAATCGTCGTTTGCAAATTCGGGAAAAAAGTCCATTTTGTAACCATGGGCTATAGTCCAGCAGAATTAAGCAAAAAAGTCTCGCATTTCAAATTTCTGTATTTTTGTAAATAAAAGGTTCTCAGAGCTAAATTTTCAGATTTGTGTTCAGTTACGGATGCTCGTTATTATCAACATCATAGAAATCGTCATTTGCAAATTCGGGAAAAAAGTCCATTTTGTAAACATGGGCTATAGTCCAGCAGAATTAAGCAAAAAAGCCTCGCATTTCAAATTTCTGTATTTTTGTGAATAAAAGGTTCTCAGAGCTAAATTTTCAGACTTGTGTTCAGTTACGAATGCTCGTTATTATCAACATCATAGAAATCGTCATTAGCAAATTCGGGAAAAAAGTCCATTTTGTAACCATGGGCTATAGTCCAGCAGAATTAAGCAAAAAAGCCTCGCATTTAAAATTTCTGTATTTTTGTAAATAAAAGGTTCTCAGAGCTAAATTTTCAGATTTGTGTTCAGTTACGGATGCTCGTTATTATCAACATCATAGAAATCGTCATTTGCAAATTCGGGAAAAAAGTCCATTTTGTAACCATGGGCTATAGTCCAGCAGAATTAAGCAAAAAAGCCTCGCATTTCAAATTTCTGTATTTTTGTGAATAAAAGGTTCTCAGAGCTAATTTTTCAGATTTGTGTTCAGTTACGGATGCTCGTTATTATCAACATCATAGAAATCGTCATTTGCAAATTCGGGAAAAAAGTCCATTTTGTAACCATGGGCTATAGTCCAGCAGAATTAAGCAAAAAAGCCTCGCATTTCAAATTTCTGTATTTTTGTGAATAAAAGGTTCTCAGAGCTAAATTTTCAGATTTGTGTTCAGTTACGGATGCTCGTTATTATAAATATCATAGAAATCGTCATTTGCAAATTCGGGAAAAAAGTAAATTTTGTAACCATGGGCTATAGTCCAGCAGAATTAAGCAAAAAAGCCTCGCATTTCAAATTTCTGTATTTTTGTAAATAAAAGATTCTCAGAGCTAAATTTTCAGATTTGTGTTCAGTTACGGATGCTCGTTATTATCAACATCATAGAAATCGTCATTTGCAAATTCGGGAAAAAAGTCCATTTTGTAACCATGGGCTATAGTCCAGCAGAATTAAGCAAAAAAGTCTCGTATTTCAAATTTTTGTATTTTTGTCAGTAATTGATTCTCAGAGCTAAATTTTCAAATTTGTCTTCAGTTAGAGACGCTCGGTATTATAAATATCATAGAAATCATCATTTGCAAATTCGGGAAAAAAGTCCATTTTGTAACCATGGGCTATAGTCCAGCAGAATTAAGCAAAAAAGCCTCGCATTTCAAATTTCTGTATTTTTGTAAATAAAAGGTTCTCAGAGCTAAATTTTCAGATTTGTGTTCAGCTAGGGATGCTCGTTATTATAAATATCATAGAAATCGTCATTTGCAAATTCGGGAAAAAAGTCAATTTTGTAGCCATGGGCTATAGTCCAGCAGAATTAAGCAAAAAAGCCTCGCATTTCAAATTTCTGTATTTTTGTAAATAAAAGGTTCTCAGAGCTAAATTTTCAGATTTGTGTTTAGTTACGGATGCTCGTTATTATCAACATCATAGAAATCGTCATTTGCAAATTCGGGAAAAAAGTCAATTTTGTAACCATGGGCTATAGTCCAGCAGAATTAAGCAAAAAAGCCTCGCATTTCAAATTTCTGTATTTTTGTAAATAAAAGGTTCTCAGAGCTAAATTTTCAGATTCGTGTTCAGTTACGGATGCTCGTTATTATCAACGTCATAGAAATCGTTATTTGCAAATTCAGGAAAAAAGTCCATTTTGTAACCATGGGCTATAGTCCAGCAGAATTAAGCAAAAAAGCCTCGCATTTCAAATTTTTGTATTTTTGTCAGTAATTGATTCTCAGAGCTAAATTTTCAAATTTGTCTTCAGTTAGAGACGCTCGTTATTATAAATATCATAGAAATCATCATTTGCAAATTCGGGAAAAAAGTCAATTTTGTAACCATGGGCTATAGTCCAGCAGAATTAAGCAAAAAAGCCTCGCATTTCAAATTTCTGTATTTTTGTCAATAAAAGTTTCTCAATGCTAGATTTTCAAATTTGTGTTCAGTAAGAGACGCTCGTTATTATCAATGCCATAGATATCGTCATTTGCAAATTCGGGAAAAAAGTCCATTTTGTAACCATGGGCTATAGTCCAGCAGAATTAAGCAAAAAAGCCTCGCATTTCAAATTTTTGTATTTTTGTCAGTAATTGATTCTCAGAGCTAAATTTTCAAATTTGTCTTCAGTTAGAGACGCTCGTTATTATAAATATCATAGAAATCATCATTTGCAAATTCGGGAAAAAAGTCCATTTTGAAACCATGGGCTATAGTCCAGCAGAATAAAGCAAAAAAGCCTCGCATTTCAAATTTCTGTATTTTTGTAAATAAAAGGTTCTCAGAGCTAAATTTTCAGATTTGTGTTCAGTTACGGATGCTCGTTATTATCAACATCATAGAAATCGTCATTTGCAAATTCGGGAAAAAAGTCAACTTTGTAACCATGGGCTATAGTCCAGCAGAATTAAGCAAAAAAGCCTCGCATTTCAAATTTTTGTATTTTTGTCAGTAATTGATTCTCAGAGCTAAATTTTCAAATTTGTCTTCAGTTAGAGACGCTCGTTATTATAAATATCATAGAAATCATCATTTGCAAATTCGGGAAAAAAGTCCATTTTGAAACCATGGGCTATAGTCCAGCAGAATAAAGCAAAAAAGCCTCGCATTTCAAACTTCTGTATTTTTGTCAATAAAAGGTTCTCAATGCTAGATTTTCAAATTTGTGTTCAG